>JAQGBZ010000317.1:0-74560 GCA_034687125.1 Neelides folsomi | reverse complement strand
ATCAGTTCACTTCCAAAGTTTGAATGGATATCCCTCACAAATAAAAAACATGCCATTGCATAGAAGTCCGCTCTCTAGTGAAGAGGATGGATAGACGGGGAGAGGAGAAAACGGAACTTTTACACTCCTATTAAGTATTACAAGAGCGAGGTTGGTTGTAAGTAAGTAAGTAAGTATGTGTGCTTGTACAGAGTGAGAGAGATCTTCAATGGCCTCCTCTTTCGTCATCTCATCTTAGCTATGAACGAGGCCTTTTCTGTGTTAACTACAACGTAGGTAGAGAGAGAATTATTGGTATGCTCGAAAGGCCCTCGTTGTATGGGAACTTTATGTAGATGTTTCTTGTATAGGTTCCATCTTAACATCTTCCTCCTCGTTCGTTATTAAGTGTTTTTACTTTACGTACGAGAGGAGATATCCGTTAAAGAACGGTTAATTTAATATGACATCGAACTGACTGTGAGATGTGCATCTACTCAAATATTTATGACAGAGTCGCCACTGTTCTCCACGAGGACGCCGTGGACAAAGTCGGAGCACAATGGTGGACTTTTCCATATCCCCAACATATTGAGAATTTATCCCATAAGGCAGATCTTCTCGTTTAAATATTCATCTATGAATGGCCAACCTTCTCTCATTATATCTTAATTACATGTGTCCGCCTTCCAATCTTTTTTAAAACTAGAACGGCCCCAGAGGAGACGGCGATTTTGCAATAGAATAAAACCCCTTGAATGCATTGTGTTTTTAAGAGCCATTTATTCACTTCAGTAAGAGAAAAAAAAATAATCCCGTCATTAAAATCAGTTTTATATTGTGAAAGAACTCTCGCCTCTCATATTTCTCCATTATGGATTCAATTTGTAAGACTTGTTTGTGAAGGAGTGTCCCGCAATGTCTTTGAGATCTCCATCGCTCTTTTTCTCAAATATAAATCGAATGGCAGAGCGAGGGGACAAAGCCTTGAGGAGATTATTAGAGAAATTAATGTGAAAGTAGGTTATGCCTCTTTGGTTATATTTAATTAAATGGTTGGGAGAGATTAGCATGATTAAATTAGACCGACCGGATGAAGGGGAGCTTAGAGCTAATTGCTAATTAGAGCATTCTTAATATGATCTTGTGTGGTTTTGATATTTCTGAAATGCGGACGATATTCATATCTAAGTCCTTTAAATAACAATTTCTGGGAGGCGGAGGCGGAGCCTCCTCAACCTTTTCTTCCACTTCAAGGGGTGACCGGGAAAGGTTTGAGAGAATTAAGACGAAAGTGGGAAGACGTTTCGAAGAGGATCTCTTGGAGCATTTGTAAATACACG
Organism: Neelides folsomi; assembly: GCA_034687125.1. Classification (NCBI taxonomy): domain Eukaryota; kingdom Metazoa; phylum Arthropoda; class Collembola; order Neelipleona; family Neelidae; genus Neelides; species Neelides folsomi. The sequence goes on along the minus strand of JAQGBZ010000317.1, from coordinate 73,238 downwards.
GAGTTGGTGTAGGGAGAATTTCGAGCCCATTCTGCCTTTGGTTGGTGGGAGAACTGAGGCTGCATTTATCGATTGACTTTAATGCTCACCCAAATGCAGGCGAAGAGCAGACGAGGCTTCATAGAATGGGTGGATGGGAAGAACGAAACAAAATGGCTCCACTATTTTACTCTTAAACTCAACCCTTCTCAGAGTCACGACTCACGACCATCTCAAATTATTATTATAAATCCGCCTCACTAATAATAAGTATGACATAACTCCGCGGAGAGACACAACCGAGAGGTACAATTTATCTCTCGAAAAAAATGGGCTCTCCTTCCCATTTTTTGCAAATTGTTCGCGAGGGTTTAGTTGAATTTCGCAATTATGGTTCATCTTGAGAAATGTGTATGTGCCGACAGGAATATAAACTATAGGTTTGTCGAGGAAAAATTGTGATAATGAAGAAGGTCTTTCCTACACAGCATCAATGCCTGCAGAGCCTCCCTCGCTCTCCCCAACTTCCAAATTGTTCTCAAGTCCTTGTTTATTTTTAGGCTCAAGAAGACCACGATTCGGGAACAGAGTCGGACGACGAGAGTGGGGATACAAACGGATTTCCGGGTGAAAACAGCAGTAAGTGCCCTTTTCCATTTTTCTCATATGTGGAAGGGTGATGTGGGAGGAAGGAGGCAGAATCAATATGAGCACGATCGAATTCCTACACTCCGCTCGCCCTATCTCATTCATCAAATTTGTCATCCAGATATCATAAAAAGCTTCCAAGTATATGACTCCTAGCACAAACAATAATGTCATTACTCAAGGTTAGATATCGATCGAGAGTCTCCCTCGCTTCGGTGGCGGAGGACCCGCTATAAAAGTGAGAGAGTAAAAAATTATATTTCCAATTCGGTTTGGGCATATGGGAAATGGGACTCGAAGTTCCTTTTATCCTTTATTGATTTATTTTTACTTCAATTTCCAGCCATTCTCAATTTAGGAACCTATTCTCTTGTGTCATATTAAAAAATCATGCTCCGTCGAGTCCTTCTTATGGAAGCCCATCAAGAAGGAAGAAGGAGGCATTAAGAAATCATTAAAATTCTTCCAATTAGCCTTCTCATTCAAATGGGGGAATATTTTAAGTGGATCACCGATCGAGTTCCTCCTCTTATAACTAATTGAGACCATGGTCTTTTCTTTATAAGATGAGCTCCTTGCGCCTCATGGAGCTCTCTTTATTTGAGGAAAGTTCGAGTTTCAGCCTACGCTCCCAACCCATTTGATAATAACCCCATAATATCCAATCTTGTTAATGTGTAAACTCCTATGCAGAGCCAAGGCATGTTGGGAGAAGGAGGAGAAGACATGCAAATTCATGGTATGTCTTAGTCAGCCATATGTGGAGTTGGAAATGGGATAGGTATTATTATCTTTCCAATTGATGTCTTATGAATGAATTGAGAGTGACTTGTGCAGAAGGCTCGGAGGAGAAAGAATGAGAATAGAATGGAATCCTAGAGGCAATCCTTAGGAGGAGTATGACTTGTGGATTGGGTGGGAGATGTGTCGTATTCATGAGGCCGGGACGAAAGGATTCTATGGCCACTCTCCCGATCCACACTATTCATTTATTTTAAGGCTCAGAGGATGTTCTCTTGAGGAATGGAGTCCTCTCAGGAAGAGCAAATCGAGCCGATTCTTTTCCTTCTTTGCTCCTGATGAAGGTCACGGATTGCTCATTTGCTCAACTATTCACGACAATCGATACAATGAAATGGAATCGTGCTGTTAGCAACCAGGCAATGCAAATCAGAATGAGGATGTCCATCACTTGAGTACGAGCTCCGACTCAGCGACTCCATTTAACAGCTTAGACCATTTGCGAGTTCCTCCTCGAGCTGATAGGAAGAATCGAAAAGTTAATTTAAAACTAAGTAGTCCTCTCATTATGTCAGGGAGACAGGGAAAGAGCGCCTTCGAGTGGGCACCTACACGTCGCTCTCCTTTGCCACTGTAATTCTTTTTCCCTCGGGAATTGTTCGTTAAATTGAAATGATGGCTATTTGACTATAACTCCACTCCATTGCAGTGTAATAAAATAAAATTACTTATTATCTCAACATGCCAGAGGAGGAAAGTTGGTTTAAAATGGCACCGCTCCCAGCGTATTGAAAACCGGCTTGGCGAGAAGCCGAAGTGAGACCCTTCTCACTTTTTAGGACTCTCTATTTTCGGACCTTTTTGACCCAACTATTCCAAAACTTTTTTCTCGCCTCTTCTGAACCCTGGAACTTGAATTGGAAAGAGCATGACATGCTGAGCCGAGGGGAAATCCTCTCTACCTCCGGAGAATGAGGTGAATTTGAGGTTTAATACGGAATTCCGATAACTTCGGCATATTCCTCTTTCATCCTCACGTGCACATGAGGAAGAATTCCCAACTTTTCAATGGCTTTATCTCTATCAAGATAACCACTTTGTTTAAATTTCTAGCCATTCATATTCTGACTTAAAGGCAAACACTCGTTTTAGATCATCGTTAGTAAGCAGAATTTGAGATTGTAAAAATACATTCCCAGCTGCATGCCGATTCAAATAATTGAATAATGGTTATAAAGATCATTAATAATAAAATGGTATGTTAAAAATCATTTTATATTTTATCGATCAACTCCAATAACTCGTTTATTAATCTCTACTAATCTAAAGGCACATGTTATGGTAGTTAAATTGTATTTAATTCCCAATGCACACGAATAAGTATACATACTCTTACATAAGAATATGCTCTTATTAGAGAAGCTTTAATGTTGACGTTTGTGTAGAATTGCAATTTAATTTAAACTCATAAACTCTTTTACTCCTACCAATGCGTTTTAGTAAAAGAGAAATTTAATGCTTGGAGTGAAGGAGTCATAAAATAAAAGAATTTCTTTATTCTTCACAGTCATTCCCTACATATTCTCCTATCGTATAAATTCCCATAAATCTTTCTTGGCAAGGTTTATAGACTTTAAAAATTATTTAAATGTTGAAGCCAGATTGCGTTTGGCATATTGTAATTGATGAATTATTTGGGTTCATTCAGATTATAAATTATAATGTTCAAACGTTAAAATCTAAATTCAATCACCTTCATACATATTTACATACATTTAGAGAATACGCATTAGCTTAAGACAAGTTAGTTTTTTAATTGTCATAATAAGTGAGAACAAGATTCAATTATGAGTCAATGTAAATTTTATTCATTTTGTTTGAAGAAAAATTCCAAATACTCAGATATAATGATTATTTGATAATGTCTTTAAAAATAAGCCTAGCGTAAATGTATTTTAAAATTACTTAGGAGAGGAAGATAAGGGTTAGTTTGTAAAATGCCCATGTGTTTGAAGTGAGGATTTTAAGCCCAAGGTCAAACTATCATTGGAAAGCCAAGTTCAAGCAAGTTCTCTTGAAGCAGATGTAATGTGCACTCATCTCTTCTCCCTTCCTTTCATTCCTCCTTGGTAGAGAATGCGAGCGCGAAGCCCTGGCATTGTTAAATGTCCGTAATTACATTGTATATTGTGACTGTAACCTTTTGAATGTTTAGTAAATACAATTGCGGAGATTGGGACAGAAATCTATTGAAATCTAGGTACAATTGTCAGATGCGAGAAGAAGGCTAACGATAAGGAACCGCGATGCCTTCTAACATGTACAGATATTGTCATTTCAACTCATTTGTCTTAATAATACATTGTTCTTATGTGCGATGCAATAAATACTACTTAAGTATTTATTTAGTACGAAGTATAATGCTAACTAAATGTGAATTAGACTTACATGACAAATAGTAGAAGAAAACTTTGTTCTATTACCTCATTTATAATACGTCAATTATACAGGGTATTGTATAGAGCAGGGTACAATTGTTTATAAGTATGCCAGCATTTGAGAATAGTTGAAAAAATGCTTCAAATATTTAATTTCAATCAATAAAGGAGTATTTATAATCATCAGAGGAAAGCCTAGTTTTCTCAATTGATTATACTCTCATAAATTATGTATTGTGAAAAGGAATTACTCTTAATAATTATAGGCTTTAGCCTTTTATTATTAGAAAGTTTATTTCAAACTCAAGGGTCTTAAACTCAAAGTAAGGCGATGGTTCAAATTTGTAACAATTCATGCAAAAGTTTTAATAATTTAGGTGAGTCTTTATAATGTCCTGGTAGTTTGGTCAAAGATAAGCCCTTTTTAAGAGAATGGAAGAAGTTTTAGTTGACGATAAGTAAGAACTCATCTATTAGTCATTCAGATTGATTTATTATTTGGAGAGAAAAGATAATTAAAAGTACCTTTGTCTCAATATGGCCGCATTAATTAATTATTCACCTTAATTTCAATAAGAGCCAAAAGCATTTCCTTCTTTGGGCATCCTCCGCTTTCTTACACCCATTAAACGAGGTCCTGTGTGTGTATTCATTTTAATTAGGCTCATATGCCTTTGTGGATTTGGGGCTTCAAATGCTTATGCGAGGCACATTATGATTTTCTCTTGTATGAATTGGACTTGTTGTAATGGAATATCGTATTAAGACCCTTGTTGGTACAGCATATGCGGGAAGAGTAAGTAGGGGAGGGAATTTCTACTTTGACTCTTGAATTGTTAAAGTTCGCTCGGGACGAACTGTTGTTTGTTCGAAGAAGAAAGTGGGTGAGTTTAAGGAAGCGCGCGTTGAGTGCCATGCTAGAGCCCTACGACCACCATAAGTACGAGTTAACAATATCAACTCAATGGCGGCTGTAAGGGTGAATTGTGTAATGTGAATGTGTATTTTATTTATGCGATGCCATGCGAGTCGTTCCATATGCTCTTTCTATCTTTTTCCCAGTTTCGTGCACACAGTAGATTGTTGGCTGATCAAAAACTGATGTGTTGGAAATACTCATGTACTTTTCAATGTGTTCATGAAGAAGTGAACCCGAGAGGAAACACGCCTGATGAATTTATATTTTAGTATTCACGGAACAGCTCAACTTATTATATATCCAAATGTGTTCCGTGGATTGATTTCAATATATTATAACCACCAGGGACGGAATAAGATAGGTTATTCCCTATAATGATGAGCCAAAGTGGCTCGTCCAGAGGACGCTTCTTTTTAACCTATTTCTTCTGATGGAAGTCTCATTAACATTCTAAAAAAAATAAAGCTCAAATAACGAGAACGCTGATAAAAGCAAAGAGTGGAAATGTGTTATCCAGAGTTTCCTTTTTTGATTCCACATTTGGTTCGGGAATCGTCCAGGGTCTGAGCATTTCGAATTTACTCGATTTATTGTTATTTCCAACAATGTGTCTCACTTGGCTGGGACGAGTGTGAAGAGCGAGTGAGGGGCGAGGTGGGTTCTGCCATTGTTTGGTTCCTTTGGTTCTGTCATTGACGTGGTGGCCTTATCTCGTCTCGCCTCCCTCTTCCCACTGCGATGATTTTGATAGCCTCACTCTCTCCTTCGATTCCCCGTTCATGCAGAGAGGAGATAATATGTGGAGTGAGCTTCTGATTCGCCCTGAGATAATCCATCTTCGGCTCTTCCTGCATCACTCAATCTATTTACCATAATTACAGCATTAGGGCCGGGCTCATCACCCGGTTCCTACTTTTCCCATTTTCCTCCATCTTCTGCAGCGGATGGAGGGACCGAGGAGGGTAATATTCCAGAGGGAGGCAGTGAGGTTCCATTAGCCGGACATTTTCTGCCTCCAATCGAGAACTTGATCTGGTGCGTACGGGGAAGAGAGGAGAACAGTTTCCTTTGTCTTCGAGGCCTTTTACCGGCGCCTGCCTGTGGAATTGTTAGGTTGGGGTGGTCGTGGCACCTCGCAAGTACCCTTCTTCTCTTTTCCTCTCAGGGCCTCATTTATAACGTAGCATGAGGGAAGGGATAGGCCGGCCCGAGATTCTGGACATATTTGTTGAAGCTGGGATCGTTTAAAATGACAGTCACATCCACATCTGAACTGAAGGGTCTGTATGATGTCAGAGTAAAAAGAGCCTCTCTGTTTATTCCAACAGCCTGCTTCGAGTTAAATGAATGAGGAGAGGTTGTGAGCTGATAAAGCGGATAGAATAGCTCTGTGGGTACCTGAACCCTGGGACACAGGAGTAGGTCTCCTCTCAACGCGAGGGCCTCCAACTTATATTGTAATGATCTCTCGAAGGAATATATACATATAGTTATATAACCATTCACAATTTAGTGCTTGATATACCAACCCTGATGTTACTATGTACATACGATGGAGAGATACATGAAAGTACGTATGTAATAAATACGGTGGAAGTACATCCATTCCTTGCCATGCCCTTCCAATACGCGTCAATGGCTTCGAATTCAAGGAGGCCGAACTCTCATTGCATTTGGGGAAATTCAGTCTCATTTGCCTACAGGGTAGAATTTTAATTACATGTGCGTGTGTTGTCTCGTTGAGGAGTAATTACGTGCTTCTTTATATTTATCTCAATTACTTTGAATGAAATTTAACAATAAGTAGTAGCCCTTCAAATGAATTTTCGCCTCGAATCTCTTCATTTTGAGCATGAATTATACGAATTTTAATTTCCTCACATCTTTTGAAAAGCGGCGAGGGGGCGAGGGCGGATTCCCTCCCATGGAATTGATAACATTTGAATGCGCCAATGGGAAGTAAAATGGCTTCCTTTTTCAACCATCACTATGTCTAAATATTAAAACCCGAGAGGCATTTGAAAAGTTTGAGTGTTCATGGGTGGAACGTGAGACACCTCGACACTTTTGGCTTCACTTGAAATAACTGTCATGCTTCGAATGAGTTTTCAATCTTGTTGGACTCTGGAGCTCCTCTTGTGTGATTATCAGAGAAGGCTAAATGACATGTCTTTCCCCCACACTTCTCCCATCCATATTTTCTCTTTGTCCTCCGATCTTGTCGGAAATTTGGCGGAGGCTTTCAATATTTTGACCCTCTTTCAGATTAGAAAAGGGGGAGCTGAGCGACAGTTTCACTTATTTATATCATTCCGAGTTCTAGTCCAAAGTAAGTACATAAAAAGCGCCCTTGAATGTCACCATTCACAAAATTCACGATTGCTGGTTAATTCACAATGTTTTTCCCGGCCCTATGGGCTCAAACTTGTCTATTTCATAATAAGTTCGTACCTTAATATTTAATTATATGAAGTGTATGAAAGAAAGAAAGAAAGGTTCATAAGAGAGCCAAGTTGATGTTGAGATCCTTTGTGCATTCGGATTCGTGTGGGATCATAAATGGTGATTAAAGAGATTTTCGTGTTTAGAGATAAATGTACTTTATAGCGTGCGAGAATAGAAGCAAGAAATCAAATAAATTGAATTAAATAAACTGTTATATATTATAGCAAGCAAAGACGAAGTTCCAGGGAAGGTCTGAGGAGTTCTTTTTATAATAATAAAACGGCATATTAAGTATAGGAGAGATAGGCCATAAGAGGTTGTTGGGATTAAGGTTTTGAGGATTAAGGAGAGCTATATCTTTATTTTTTCAGTGATCCTTAGCTCCTTATTTCTATTCTAGCGAGAGTGATGTTGGAAAAGAGTTGGAACTAACAAATATTTTATTCTCAATTGCCTCAACCGTCGTACAAGCAAAAAGTAGTGAACTCTCGCTCTCCTCCTCTTTCTCGACGTTGTATAAACTCGTAAACCGATAGGAGAGCTTGGGGTCGTCAAGTTCCTAAGACACATTTGAGATAGAACTATATGACGTATTTATGATGTGTTTATAAAATCCCCTTTCCTGTTCACTTTCTGAGCTCTTCGAATATGGATTCGAGCCTTGAGACAAGAATGTTCTGTACTTACATACCTTTATCTCCCCCTTGGAAGGGAGTCGGAGGAGAAATGGTGCTTCCTACCCTCCTTCACCTTCCCCAAATATCCTTTGCCCTCACTTGGGCGACTCTCTCATGAATCTCACCCTTCTGCTTTTCAAGTCACTTGCCAGAGGAAACCCTCCCAATTACCTTTCACATCCTCCCGGTACTTATAAACTAATTTCCTCAACAAATTCTTCTCGTCCATTTCTTAACCTCGGCTTTGTTCAAACGAGGAGGAGTGTGATTGGGAAAGTTCACTTCAACATGAGCAGCAATTTTTAATCTCACTCTAATCACTCCTTATCATGGCTATGTATTTACACATTAAAATATTTAATAGGATTTGGGAAATAATTATAAAATACATATTGCCTTACGCATATAATTATCATAATGTTAACTTATGAACTTTAAATATTTATTATATCAATAGAAGACAAGAGGGGAAGACTCGTCAAAACAATAATAAAGTTTTATTTATTAGGTAGACGTTAACTTTTTTATGTGGATGCCTAACAATAAGATCAAACTGATACTCGAACTATGTATAAATTGAGTAAATGTAGAATGGAATGAAGCCTTTAAAGAACTGATTCTTCTTTACGTGCCCTTTAGCAAGTTTCATAGTTTTGTTCTCCTCATTAAAATTACACATTTGATGATACTAGGAAATTTTCTTCGTGTCTTTAGAATACACATTATATCCGTATATTTATGCAAGTTCAAACTTTGCTAAACTTTGCATAAACTTGTTTTCCTGCAGAGTTGTTTTTTCTTAATTGAATTCTACCTTTTACGTTAACTTTACATATTTTAATTTATTGAAAGAGATAGAGGAGTTAAAACCTGACTAAACGACCCTGAGAGCAAAGTCTTACAATTATTTATGACAGCTAATATTTTTGAAATATTTTAACTTATTCACATTACAGTTTTAAACTCAAAACTTGAAAATAAAAAGCATCATCAAATCATCACTTTTTGTTATTTTAAATTATTCGAGGGCAAAGTGCACGAAATGGTTTGATTTTTCGTAGAAATACGTTTAAGGCTTTCATATTGATAATGCAAGAAGGGTGAACGTATTTAATACATAGAACTTCTTGAACAAAAATATACTTCAACTTCACTAATTATTTCATGTTCATGGGAAACCTAACGCATTGGGTTTATTACCTCTAACTTTAAGCTAGAAAATCAACCTTGATATGTTTTAAATTATCTGATCGACGATTTACTAGCGAAGAAAGGTGAGGCTCCGAATGCTGCCAGATATCATCTGTTTCAAAGAAGGAATAATAATAATAAATTGTAGTGATCACTTCCTTTTGTGTTCCATCTACCTATTTAGCAGAACCGATCAATGGGCCCATATCAAAAGTGAGTGAGTGAGCTCAAATGTGTATGTCAGAAGTTATGAAAACAAAGTGTATCGTCCTCCAAGATGGTTAGTGTTCCATGCAAATGCCTGATACAAGTGTATATAATCATGTATGATGGAAGAAGCGTCGTAAAGTGTTATACGTTCATAACTTTGTATCTGTATAAGCAAGACTAGTGTGCATGGCAGTCTCGACCGTGGCGCCGACTTCTCTTACCCTTTGACTAATGTCTTCCATTTCTCTTGAAATTTTCTTTGGGCCGAATCTCTCTTTCTATCAGCACACCGCATCGCCCATGGATGAAAGACTCATATGTTGTCATTTTTCCTCTCGCTCTTACCCTTTCAGAAGCTTGTCTTCGGCACTAAAGAACTCTTAGTTTTTATAATGGCCATTGCATCACACATTCGGGGCCCGAGCCAGAAACTGTGCTCTATAGGATGAAAATTAATAATTAAACCTTCTCTCGTTTCATCAATAACTAAAGCTATTATACGAGCACACTCGAGGAGCCTCAGCTCAGTCAACCTCAAAGAGCGACTTCCAAGAATGTCGGGCTCAAAATATACTTCCCATTAGGTATTAGTGGGGAAGGCATGGAGAATAATTTCCGGTTTGAACTACAAGCTTCTAATGTTCACAAATGTCTATGGCCGCGTATTATCGCCGCTGAACTTTGTCAGCTCCTTTTGGGGTTAGGAAGTAAAAGGGTGTTCGACGGATTTGGAACTTTGGAAATTCAAATGAAGACGTGGAGAGGCGAGTGAAGGAAGTTGAAGTGATGTTGCATGCATCGCTGACATGCTTTCAAAAGAATTTGTTAGCAAAGGAATTGAAGTGGAAAAGATGTTCGGTGGGTCGGATGGGAAGTTTGGAAGGGAGAAAGGAAGCAGAGAGGAAGAGGCAAGGAATTTACTTCATTCATATAAACTCGACTTGTGGAATGGACTTTTAACACACTAATGGACTAATTAGTGTCAAAAAAGGCGTTAAAATTATTACCAGTTCTGTTATGTGTCACTTAGTCATATAATGTTTGTTGGTGCGTTTATCTGGTGCACTTCATACTCCTTTCTCTAACCCTCTCAACCTATGAAAAATTTTGGAGAATGCAGGATTCAGACTTGAGAAAAAATAAGTGTTGATATGGATCCAAATATTTCTCAAAAGGGAGTTCATTATTCTGCCAAGCCGCGTTCCCCTCGCGAGTCTGGTCTTCTCAGTGAGGCATGCGAGAAATTGAGTTATTTTAAAATTAGGAACCCCTGAGAATAATTACTTTTAACTCCTATTCGCGGCAAGCCTGCATTTCAATTAAAATTTTATTGCAAAGATAAAATTAAGAGGTATTTGCCGAGAAGGCCCATTCCCCTACTCCGCTCATACACATGTTTAGTGTTATCTGGTGAAGGGTATTCTTTGGGCCAATAATAAAATGCAATAATGTGTGTCTTTCGGATGATAAGAAGGGAATTGATAATGAATGGAGAATGTTGACGACGGGCACCAGGCCTCCATGTCTATCAATTCCCCGACTAGGCATTTACCAATGAGGGTCAGATGATGCTTTAAAAAGATGAGGAGTTGAGCAACCCGGAGGCTTTTGACAATGAGCCCCATTTCCAACGCCACTCTGAGGAAAGAGCGAGAGACGAGCATTGCGGGTAAAAGGCTTCGTATTGACAGAAGATGAAAGCAGCTTGGATGCTTATGCTGCAAAACGAGTTCTTCATGGGGTGCAACCTTATAGCAATTTATAACTAAATATAGAGCTCTCCATCTGGTACATGGGTTGGCCAGGTTTTCAGGTTTTTTCTCTCCTTTTATTCAACCTCTTGGCATCAGATCCCTTTCTCTGCTTCTCTTCCGATTTTGCCCTCTCGGACGAGGTAAAAACTCTAACGAAATGTTCCCCCACGACATCATTTGTTTTATATTGTTCTAGACCTATCAGCTCATCTGTTTCCTACTGGCAAGTCATTTAAATTGCCGATACTTAAATATGATTTAGATGATGCAATCTTGTAAACATTTTAACCCTAATACGTCAGGAGTATTTATTAGAATGTTGGCCAAATTGTTTACGCTAGTTGATTTTATTTGTATGTATGAGAATGAAAGAATAGCACTACTCTATACCGATGTTTATAGTCACTCTATTTATCTCCAGAATACACATTAGTTCCTTCAACTTTAATTTATGAATTTGAGTTAGCGAACTTTGAATTTTAACTGCAAAACAAAATATTTTTGGATCTAATCATTCATGACTTGAAATATGAAATTACCACAAAAAACGGAATTAAAATAATTACGCATAAAGGTAAGGTTAGGTCCTTATCATTATTCTATTTATAATATTAAATATTGTAAGGGATAACTATGTATCAGTAATTACATAACGTTTAATGACTCAATGTCAATAAATATGATTTTCAAAGCTATTTTGCTTAATGAGCATAAATATCTATGCAGTTATAATACATGGACATTATTTATGTAAATAATCTAGATAAATAACATAAAATGATAAATAAGCATTAAAAATAAATTCAATAATTATTTTAGCTAAATGTAAAGGACTGAATTGGATCATAAATAATCATTTAATATTTAACAGGAAAGGATTTAAATTTTAATAAAATGTAGTGAGATTAATAGTTAGCATTCATTCTCATTCCTCTCGATCTTCTCACTCTTCAGAGTAAGTTAAAAAATATATTTAATAGTAGAGCAGGAACTCTTTCTTTCTTCTGGGACTTGTAAGTAATAAGTAATAACCATGAGAAATTTTTTTGCCCTTAATCTGCATGATTCTGAAATGAATTAAACGTCTAGGAGCGCGCTTTGCACTCATTATCGTCGTATGACGATGATTCGTCAGGACAAGAAGCTTCTCCGCTCCCAGTGCTCTCGAGGAAGGACATTAGGAATTTTTTGGATCGGCCTTCGCCTCCAGTTCCGAATGTGCCTCTGTCTCAAATGTAATCTAATGTATGCGTAAGAAGCGTATGACTGGGAGGGGTCCACACGAACTCCATAGGAGATAATGGCTCGTTTCCTTTGACTTTCTAATATCAAGTTAATAGTTTCTCATTGCATTCTTGACGGAGGAGAGAGGTAGATTCACAGAATCATTAGGTCATTAGAGATAATCTCCTCATGCCAAAGCTGAAGCTAGAACTGAACTTGAACAGGTTGGGCTGCCTATGAGAAAAAAATCCTTTTGACAATCATCCTTTATTATAGCATGAAGGTTTCGTCATCTATCTTGATTGCTGGCATAGGGAACGACGGAGATTGAGGAGTCTAACGGACCTCTTCCTCTCTTTGAGTCTCCTTTGTAATCTCTTGTCTTGAGCGGGGGAACGATACTTGCTCATTTCATATTCTATTTTCATAACAATGCTTTATAACTAAGCTTGTAAGTGCACACATTAATTTATTTTTTTCAACCGAAGTGGGAAATTTAACGCGTGAAGGTTCATCCATTTGTCCTCAGTATCTTCTCCATAATTTACCTCCAATTCATATGATGCTTCTTTCTTTTCATGCCGAGGTTTATACTTGGAATAAAAAGTAATTAGACATAAAACTGAGAGATTTTTTATTTGCATCAATGTTAAATTAATTGTTTATTGTTAGTTAAATTAATATTAGTGCCTTATCCTTTTGTATCTCATTCATTTTATGGTCTTTATATTGATCAGGATGTTTTGTCCTTCATGGAAGCTAAAAATGGTTCTGGATGAAAAAGAATTTCCCAAGAAAGAAATGATAAAATGTGTTAATTTTTTTCCTTTTTCTCAATTTATAGCAATGGAGAATGAGAATGGTGAATGGGGTGGAACCCGCGGCACTGGCGTATTTTCCCTCAATTCAACAGTGAGGCCAAGGAGCAGGAACAGCTGTGAAGACCAAGTTTTAGACATTATGATGGTGGGAACTGGTGGCGGGCGAGACTCGGCCAACAGTCAATTCGAGCCATGCTATATTGATTCCGCACTGCCAAGCGACTCAGACCATGCTTATGATCACCACAGTTCAGAGGAAGAACTCGAGGTGATCAACAGCAGCTACCAAGAGATAGATGATTCTCAGGGCGATATTCTCCTCGGGGACGATGAGGTCCGAGGCCCTGGATGCGAAAATAAAAGGAAATGGTCTCAGATGGCCTGCAACCGAATGAGTGTAGAGAGCACAAGCAGTTCTGATGATGAGGTCCAGGGTCTTCTCCGGCCAGTCTCCACGCCGGTGGAATTCTGCACATCTCCCCCGGTGGATGTCCACAAGCCAAGCAGGTCTCAGTCGCCGCCGCCCAAACTTTTCCTCTTTTCCCTTGCGAACGGAAATGAGGAACAAGGGAGAATTGGAACTCTGATCTCTGGCCCCAATCCCCTCATGAATGGACACACCGGCGGGGTCTTTAGAGGTCTCCGACGCGGGGAGCAGCAGCTGATTGAGCTCCAGGAAAATGTTCCTCTACTTGTCGAAGGGGACCCTCAAGATGGCCGATCTCAGCCTCAAGAACCAACAGCTCCATATGCCATTGGAGGAAGGAACTCGAGGAACGGTAGTGGGAAAGAATCTTCTCGTAAAAGGCACCGCCATCACAATCCTCGGCACATCCAAAGACCTTGGCTGGATTTCGAAAAAATGCAGCAGGTAAGAGAAGTTTAAATGTTTTTTGAAAAAAATGGCTCCCTTTGCTACTAGATTAAACACAGGTTTCATTTAACAGGAAGTCATGAACAGCCGCATAAAAGGAAATGTTGATAATCTTTGGCAATTAAACATTTAATGTTGTAGATTTATCATAATTCACATTTGACAATGAAACAATGCCATACTTGCACGGAGGTTTAATTTAAATTTCTACTCATCTCCTTTATTCTCCCATTGAATGGGGGGCCTCGGAGTAATGGGGGACATGTATTTAGGAAATTTAAAGAGCTCAAAAGTTTGTTTTGGGAATGGCCTGGAAAGGATTTGAAAGGCGAGGGAGCCTGATAGCATTGAATCAATCAACACTTGAAAGTTGGAAAGGGGTCCCTGGGATCTCGTATAATAGGAAAGATGAAAGGAGTGTGGTAGGGAGCGAAGGGAGAAATGGTATATTAAAGGAAAGGGAGGGTGATAAAATTGCAAGAGTCGCGACAGTAAATTTAGTTATATTGATGAACAAGAAAATGGTGGAGTAGGATTATTTGTTAGCTAGAGGGAATTCATCCATCGGGCGTTGGAGCTGGAAGAGAAAGACCATTATTTTTATCTAAAACTTCAAACCCTCGCCCTCTTCTCTATTCTAGTCTCTTTTATGACCACCCCGAGTAGTTTGACTCCTCTCGAGTATAAATGTCTATCCGTTCTGAAGATCAATTCTATTCCGCATCTTCGGTTATTTTCCCTCTCATGATGGATCTCGTGGAAGGCTGCACTTCGCCTCCACGGCTCGCTCACTCTTCAACGGGCCATCCAGACCGACATACTGGATGCGATTGGGAGAATATCCATATGAAGGACCCAATTCACTCCGTTTACATCATTTCCCCTCTTACCAGTTACTAAAAAACATGTTAACTGATAACAAAAACGAGAAATTATTTTAGGCTTCAAATATCAGTAAAAGCCTTCAGTGCACCATTCTGTTGTGTAAAATCTTACTTCAAGTATTATAGAGGAAAAAATATTTTGCTATGTTAGTAAATTGAAATAGGTATGCAGATAAGACTGAATATCAACAAAATAACTTTATAATGATAATATGTATGTTAATTTATGGTATATAAATACATAATACGTTCATAAGCATTTGCATATCTTACTATAGTTAGCAATTCCACCATGTATATTAATTATATTTACAGTAGTTATATTTATGTAACGTATATCATTTTAATATGTATGGTATTTATATAGCTTTTATGACTTTAGTGAAATTTATGAATAATTAATCTGCCTTTACTACCGAACACTTTCAAAGGTCTGACAGTTTCAGGCGCAAATGTAGTGAAAATTATCAGACGCTAATGCAACATTCATTAATTAAAGCTCGTTTTTCTTTGGTTTTGACATAATGTAAAAGAGAAAAATAATTAAAAGATTCACGGTGACTCAAATGGTCAAGGATGGTTGGGGGATAAATGGAGTGTTGGCGTTTTGAGAGGGAGAGGACTAGTGGTAATCCATCATAATGGAAAATGAAATGGAATGACCAGCTCAAATGAAAATAGTCATATCATGATCTATTGCTATTAGGCTATTACACTCGAGAGATGCGAGTGGTATAGTAAGTATTATCTGGATAGAGATTCTTTCGGTTTTTCACATACCTTGAGCTTTTCACTCGTGAAGAAGAGGGAATAGTTTTTCTGGTTCTCTGCTCTCGAGAATGAGATCATCTTGCGAGAGCACGGACAGATGGATCGTCATCATGAGTGTGGTTTTATGTGCTATATTGTGTGAGGAGCTATGTATGACTCAGATTGAGTTAAGCCAAGGTGGCAGTAGCTCCGATTGCACAACTGCATGCACCCAGAACAATGTTACTCTTTTTATTTATTTTATTCAATTACAGAACAAATTCTGGGATTGGTTTATCAAATAAAGGCTTAGATAAAGCCTATTTATATTCTGGGTTTAATTGGAAATTGTAATCAAAGTGGAAACAATGTAAAGAATATACATAAGTTGAGTTGATAGGCAATTTAGTTAGGAAAAGAGCAAGGGACCGATCACCATCACTGAGACACGATTTACTCAAAGCCTCTTTCTCCGACCATCGGTTTGAAAGAGGAAAAGGAAGATAAAGAAAATGTCGTCGAGGTCCATTACGTGCTTAGCTCACAAACCTTTTTCCCTAAGAGGGAACACGCTAGCGATTGAGAGTCGCGAAAAGCTTTTTTTGTTTTTCTCAAGTCATTGAGAATGGGTAGAATATTTGATAGCAGCGGAGTATGGAGAATCATGCCCATGGGTTGAAATGGAAAGCATTGACAGATAGCCGATCCTTGCCTTCATCAGTATCTGTTTTCTAATGCTTATCTACCTAGAGTTGGGGAAGTCCCTTGAGAATGCAATCCCATGTCACGAGACCTTTCGTGTGACAGTCGGTGATATATCCTTGAGAAAAATAGGCCTATATAAGTACAACATACATGATGTAGTCGGATGGAACAAGCTTCTGCGTATGATGACAAATGTCCTTAATTCCAAATTGAGTTAAATTATGTAAATAATTTTGTTTCTTTGCAATCGTTTAATCTCAATCTGGAGTCGAGTCTTTTTGAGCCAGGGTTCAAAAGGCGAATTTGTGCGATAAAGTAAGAAATAAATATTTTCCGTGTTGAGAGGTTCTTCTTTGAAGGATTTGCTCTAAATTTTCTTTGAGGAAGAATCTTTAGGTAAGATAACCTCATTAAAAAGTTCCCTCACGCTTAACCATAGCGGAGTGGGGATGGTGAGCTGGATGGTTGTGGAAATGAAAGCTAGTCCTATTTTTGTTTTACAGTCCTGTTTATCCTAGTTATGCCTTTCGAAAGTACCGAATCGGGAGTTCCTTCCCCTCCACTTCTTACGTTCTCTGCACGTTGGAGTGGGAGCGAGAGGAGGAAAGTTTTTTCGAGGCAGAAGAAGCATGACCCATCATTCCTGCTGTGTTTAATCTCCCTTGCTCAACACAGCAAACATGGAAAGTTCTCAGAAGGAACATTACTACCTTTATATAATCCAGGCGGGCATTGGGAGGGAATGGGAATGAGTTCATGCTGGGAGAGTTCTCGAGCCTCCATGCCTATTCTCTTTCACAGTGGAACCTGAAAGCACTGCGACGGAGCTCCTTTTCATTTTACACGTCCCTCTTTTTAATTTCTTCATATGGCAGAATTCACGAGTATGGAAATCTCGCATTTGTAGTTCGCCATTGGCTTCCTCGAGGAAGACGTGGTCGGGCCCAGCCGTGCTAGCTCATGTGAAGACAACTCACTTTGTGTTTGTGCACCCATTCTTCTGCTCTTCCTCGAGAGAGGATAAAGAGAGGAAACGAGTGCCTTTGAGAGAACGAGTTAACTTTCACGTATTCACATTTTAGCCCCTGGAATCATGGATTTAGGGTTATGCTGCAATGCTACAAGCACATTATCCCTAATGTGCTCCTTCCGCTTTATATAGTCCATTTTGAGAGGGGCGAGTGAGTATGAGAAATTTCTTTTTCAATCCTCACCTCTCGTGCTCATGTAAATGCAACGAAGCAAATTAATAGAGAGAAATGTTGATGTGAGTGTGTGAAGGGAGAGAGGTGAGAATTATAGAACTGTTTCGTGAAATGGCTGGACCCCTCACTGGCGAGACGTTTAATTGTTTCCCTTCTCTCATCAACCGAATCAGGTTTTCCACCCCTTCCAAATTACAGAGATCTTCTCCAGAGGAATTTGAGGTGAGAAGGGATGAATGGCAGTAAGCCCGATATCTCGACATTAGATCCATGTTTAACTTATGATGGCCCATGATAATGAGAGATTCTGCTTCAAGAGGAGGTCTGTGAGTGAATCAATTAAGCTCCCTATTATATTCCTCTCGCCCATTCTCAGATTTCAATGGGGGATCTTGATTGGAATTTCATGTGAGTTTATCGATTTCCTCAATGAGGGCCCAATGAATGAATTCGCCTTAGTTTTCCAGCATTCCTTTCAAGTAAGTAACAAGTTGAGGGCCAATTATTCGGGATTGAAAAGGAGACTCTGCCTCTTAAAGATTGGGAGCCAAGTTGGAAAGAAGTTCATTTCTCTTATCTCTGGGAAGGTTGCTTTTGCTTAACGTTGCTTATTTTATTTACCATTTTAAAGGGGCAAAAGGGAATGCAACGTGGGCTCTTTCCGTATACTTGAAATATTTGAGAAATGTTAGAATATTACGTGTACATTCGAGTCAAGATAAGTTGGTCTTTTGCCCCAAGCTTGGTCTGATCCCAACTTTTCTTCCTCTCATCTTTTACCTTGGATCCACTTCAATTTATTACTGCCAACTTGAAGTTACCACCACTTAATGCCTTCAGCTTCACAATATTCAGAGAATGGATGAAGGAACACACGAGGTACCTCCACAAACATCTTCCCATTACCACTTTTAAGAAATTCCAACTTCCATTCTCAACATATTTACTACAAATTACAAAGGACGGCACATTGGTAAATAACCCAAGCTGGCGTAATTACGATATGCGCATTTTATGAACTCATATTTATAAATACATTTTAATTCACAATAATTCATTGTATTTATTGACAATTAAACATTATGCGTGTTTATTGATACGACGACTGTTGGATGTTTTTTTGCGTGGTGAAATAATCATATTGTATTATTAGTGTCAGCAAATACATGAAATGAATAGGAGCTATATATTTGTTAAGATTGCAGCTGTGTAAAGGGTTAGGCTCAAACATCTGACCATGCATAATGAATTAATTCTCTTAAAATATTGTGCTTCTAGTCTCCCTAGTTGGCTGCATGTTGCATTGCAAAGCAATGAAACGAATCCAAACGGTGTATTGTAGATTGTAGTTATTTTTATCACCAGTAACACGCACTGTATTATTCAGGAACATTTTTCATCCTGGAAAGGTCGGTATTTATTTAAGGAGTATTACTCTTATCTCACTCTCGCTCATATTCACCTGTGTAATGTTTTCTTCTATCTATACTTGTAATTATTCAATATCACCCCCTCACTGACTTGTTACTTCAATCATTATACGGGCAAGGAAGTTTGTATCTTTATATGTATAAGTATGTATAAGTAAGTAGGTAAGCAGGGGAGAAAATCCTTTGTTTCATTCTGGAAGGTACAATAGACTTTTCATATTATTATGAGGAGATTATGGGCCGACTCAATTCCCTCTTTAATAATGGACTTGAATGGGTGAGCCCAATCGTCTTCATTTCTACCTGCTTCACATTTCATCTCATTTCGTGGAGCTCATTAAGAAGGTGTGCAGGGCATGGTGGTAGGCATATAAATACTACATTGGTACATATAGAAAGAGCCTTAAGGCTGCGTGGGTCCCCTCCAACCCTCCTCGTAATGGCATTCGTGTTCGGAGGGAATCCGGAATGAGGTTTGTATTATTTTACGAGGAAATTGAAAGCCGGAGCTCAAGCAACGGGCTCATTGAGCCAATCGAACTTCCCTCTTCTCGCTTCTCCCCTCTTTGAATGCGTTAATGATGTGGGTCTAAGAGTGGGAGTCGGGATTTGAAAAAATTCGGATCGGTTCGAGCCTGGTGAGGTCTTAATTTGGGTTCATGGATGGTAGCGAAACGATGGAATGTCATGATGTTTGAATGTGTGTCTCTTGGGCTTCTACCATGAATAGTGGTTCACTTGAGCTGTGAAAGATGTAGGTAGGTAATTCAATACATGAGTGGTGGTGGAAGGAGTATTTCACAAGCATCGTATTCATAGGCATTAGGAATGGCAAAAATTCGATTCTAATGAGTGACGCCAAAGAGGATAATTTATCACGTTCCCTTACACTTGTCTACCCTTTCCTTAGGAGCCGAAACGCCAGGCTCGAAATCTACCCATGGGCTCGGCTTCCATTTCATCCCCCTCTCCACATCCTATTTGTTTCGTTCCTTTATATTATTTTATGATTTATCAGGGCTCCACTTTCCGTCCACATCCATCACTCTCCCGATCCAGTGGCGTTTCCTCATTTTAAGTTAATAATTTTATAGTGTCAGAGGTCACCTGCTAAAAATGACATGGAACTCGAAACCCACTCTCATATAGCAGAGAAATACAGGAGCATTCCGAGAAATGAACACAAGTTGAATATACAATTCTAACTACGACGTTTCAAACCATCGCTTTGGGGCCGCACAATTGACATTTTCCACTCTCCTTTATTAGATTTTGGTCGGTTAGAGAAATAAAGGTACACTCAAGTCATTTCGCAATTGTTCCAAGTACTCTTTGGGTCAATTTCCCCCTTCCACTTACTATCAACTTTGACAATCTCTATTTAGAGTTTTGAAGGGTTTATCAAATACATTTTTTGCTTCGTTTTCTAAAAGATCTTATTAAATGATAAGAATACATCAAATACATATGTATTATACATTATATTATTAGTATTAACTTCAAACAATTTGCATAACAATTTACTCTTTGTATAGTATAGATCCTTTATAATGATAGCTGGTTTATGAACATTTGCAATAAGAAGTGTATAAAATTCCATGAGCCTTGTGATTCATTAACGATAAAATTGATAACATTTTATATGGCATTCTTAATATTATTTATGTTGTGAACTTAACACAAAAGTATAGTCATATAACATAGTTTAGAAAGCTAATAAGTATGACTTAAAATAAAATGTATTTATAATATATTAATGAATAAGTATAGGCTAAAAGTTTATTAAAACAATTACTCGATTCATGTATTGTGAAGTAACTAGGTTCGTGCATGAAAGATGATTTTGAACATTCAACAAACAGTGAATTGCATTTTTACATTATCAATAATTCAAGTTAGAGCACCTCGTAGTGTAATTACAGACTTTTTGTATTCAACTTAAGTCTTATCGTAAGTATCGCACATAAAAAATTGAAATGAGGGTGGAGGCTTTTTCTATTCACTTACAACTTTAAAACAGGGTTTTGTAAAGCTAATTTCAAACAATGTCCTATTGTTCAATATAAAATATTTGATCGTTATATGAAATCATGCTAACTTCAACTATAAACTTAGTCATTTTTTTTAAAAAAAACTTACCGTTCATTACATACATCTGTAAGTAGAACAATGAAGGGTGTATACATGTTATAAAAGCAAGTTACAATTTATTGTAAGTTCCGATTTACATTATTAGTAACTATCAGTACTTATAATATATGTATAAGCATTACAATCTTTTCAACTCTGAATGAGTACAAATGATAACTAACAAAAGAGCTAGAATAAAAATCATTACTTATACATCAATGTATTTTAGCTCGATATAACTATAATTTATTATTGGTATTGAATTATCGTAGGTAGCTTTATTTTAAATTTAATTTACTCGTACAGTATCAGTTTTTTGGCCCAACTTCGCTTGCATACCAATTTGGCTATTTGATTATACGATTTTAATATTTTTACACAAATGCAGTACTCGTTATTAAATGAGAATGCAAGGTATGTCTAAATAATCTATAATGGTGTTTTTTTATTGTATTTGAGTTTAAGATCGCATGCGAGAAATAAGGTATTGCATTGTAAGTACATTGGTACATGGCAAGAATCTATACACGAATAAACGCATTAAGAAAAGTGAGACTCAAACCTACAACTTAGTTTCCAAAGGTGGTAGTCAATCATTATCCAGAAAGCCCACAATACAAGACAAAGAGATTAACGAGTGCAATTAACTTCTAAAATGAATGCCGTGTATTCACGCAATCTCTAATACGACGAGTTTTATTTCCAACTTTACTTCTGAGTGAGTTAATATACTCTTGATATTCATGAACATTGATCCTTTATGTAAGTTGAAGCATGAAACAAAAAGCATGAAACTCGAGACTTTAAAAAACAAATTTTTAACAATTGAAATAAGGTTTAATATTATTTTAAAAGAATTGATTGAACGTGATATTTATTATAGTAATATCTAACATGTAATGCTTTATTACTTTTTTATCAGATATGTTTCCAGAAAACATTGGAATTGGGTTATTTAAGGTTTTTAACTTTCGTACTTCCACATACTTAAGTTATTCCTAAACATATTATACGTAGGTACTCATTTTAATATTTTTGAAGAAATCATTGAGTATATAGGGAAATTTTTATGTCAGAAGTCGTGGGACTGTGTGTGTTGGATATTAGTCCAACATGGAACATTTCCAAAAATTGCCCAAGCCAAGTTGTAAAATATAAATTCAAACATTGTACATGTTCAGATGCATAAGGAATTCTGAGTGTCAAAGCTGAAGTAGATGTGATTTGAATGATGATTTCACACGGTTATCTTCCCTTTCTTTATGGAGTTGTGGCTGGGGCTCACTCGCCGAGGGTTAAAGTTATGATTTCTTTTATGTCCTTTGTATGAAGGAGACGATGATTTGGAAGGAATTGATGGTCCACCCTGCAGACATTGCATCTCATTTTCTGACGTGGCAGGACCCAAGCTCTATCTCCTCCTTTTACTTCCACCCAACAACAACTTCAATTTTGAAACAAAGTTCGGTCACTATCAATAATATCGTGTCATGCTACAGATCCACAATATCCATGTAGGACTATTTACATTCATTGATGAGGATGATCTGTGTAACAATAGTCACTTAAGGATAGTACGAGGTGAAAGAAAACCCAAGTTATATGTAAAAATACTCTCCATGATGCTCATATTACTTCCCACGCTTCGGACCAAATAATAAATTATATCCTACAGGTACATTGGAGGCACATGCTATATTTTCATTTCCAACTGTCATGTTTTCGAATATCAAATGATCGATTTAAAAAAATTAATTGTATGCAAACACTTTTTAAACGTATGCGGATGACTCGAGTTTAAAATAAACATTGTGCTCTTCAATAGTATTTATGAAATTCTGAAAGAACTGTACCTATTTAGTTTATCGTAAATATTGATACGTGTTTAACTGTTTATACATACATACTTACATAAATATTACAAAAAGAATTTTATCATTTTACTAAAAAAAACTAACATACCCTTTTATAGATTATGTAAATATTATATCAGTAGAATATATTGCAAAATACAAGCATCATAATATAGTATAATACATAATAGTCACAAAAACGACTTTATTCGCGGAGCTTCTTCTTAAAATGACTTTAAATTTTAAATAAGTAGTTAGTTAGGTATATGGTCCTGAGCAACGATGAAAAGTTGTGCATTGTACTGGACCTGAGCTCATAGTGAGCTGCGATGAAGATTAAAGATGATGAGTTGAAACTGGTTTCTGGGTGTATCCCACTTTTAACCATTTCCTTTAAGTGCACATTCTCGAATCTCGAGTACATTGATCCTCAACTTGACTTCTCCACTTTCATTTTGGATTCATCTTAAAGTTCATTAAGTTGATGCAATTTTCCTCATTTCCAAATAACACAATGCTATGATTTTTCTAATTCCCACTTTATATTTATTAAACCATGATTCTTTCATCGTTTTCAATAAATTCAAAAGGGGGAATTTCTGTTCAATTGGCGTGTGAGCGACTCGTTACATCTCTCAATCTAGTGTTGTAATGATATCATCATTTTCAATTATGTATTCATAAAGCGTACGTAATGTAGTTAATACGTAATGGCACAGTGCTCACTTTTTTCCATCTAAATGCGTTAGTTAATTGGATCGAATTGCCTTCCTATATTTAAAAGTGGATATGGTGATTGAAGCTCTAAGCGGGACCGTTTCCGTTGTGTGACAACTTCACGTTTCATTTAGGAAATCTTTAATTGCCTAAAAAAATTATTCGACTCTGGCTCATGAATTTTGAAAAGCATTTATATTTCAAATGTTCAATTCTTGGAATTAAATTGAATCGGAAGAGCGGTCTATGTTCGGGACTTTTTTACGCGATAAGGCCTGGAATAGGAGCTTAATATATGTATGGGGAAAAGATTTGTGGCTGAAAGGGAAAATGAATGAAGGAATTTAGAAGATACCGAGAGTCGTGTTTCTTTTCGTTTCAAACTTGATCGATTGCGGGTGATCGATGTCTTGTTCATAAGACTCTCTTCGAGTGTGATTTACGAGCTGTTGTAGATACTTTTTCACTGTCTCTTTCCGTACATTCTTGGTGTTCATCCGAGAATGGACCGTGTTTGCCCTTTTTAATGCTATTTTTCCAAACTGGTCCTGATTACAAATAAGCCCATCTGCGCCTGATTTTTTGATATATTGCTCTGCGGTTCAATTCTACTTTCCATTCGAGGTCAGTTGAATCGAGCTCCATCCATTCCAAACTCTCCGTGGTTTCTGGACATCTCTCGCCGAACTGGGAGCTCGCCGAATCCTCACTTGCCGTATAAAGGGCGAGCATGTGTCAGGTGGATTCGACGGCCGCCTTTTAATGCTCCGCTCCAAGAATGAGAATGAGACTATTTTTTACCAATGCACTTTCTCCTCCCGATTCCCGAAAATTCCTTATTACGGTCCCACTTCTATTCGACCCCTCCACCTATGAAATATTGACCTTTTACCATAAAAACTTTGAAATATTACCTATAGTTTTATAGGCCAAGTCGGAAAAAGCCCACTTGAGTCAAACTACACGTAAGCCATTTCTATTCTTATTCAAATAGCATAACCTTCTCTCGAACCGCTAGGATAATTTGCGGGCTGGTTGAAGCTTTTCTTCATTCCACATCTAACGAGTTTCTTAATATGTTTGACTAACTAGAGTCTTTAATTAAAAGCCCATTCCCTATTTTTGTGGAATATTAAAGCTGGGTGGCTTAATGGTCGGGCTAAGACGGAGATGAAAAGGAGTTTCCGTGGAAGGGGGATTTCTTGCGTGGGTACTTGAGTTCATTCCGCACTCGAGTTCAGGCCTCCCTTTAATAATCTCACAGGTAAGAGAGCAGTAATTCGTTCTAACAATTTCCATGCGGTCGAACAATTTCCACCACGAAGTGATTGTGTGGGTCTTAATGATACGAGGAAAACTCTTTGTCTTTTGTCGAAAAAAGATCTCACGCAAAAGGGCCATTTTCGTACTGCAAAGTACCATTTCCGTTAGTGTTGATATCTCTTCCTCTCGTATTTATTTTTAAACGAGCAAGAGTCTCCGTGGCCATGATATGCCAATCAAGTGTTTACTATACATCCCTTCATACTACCATCTGTCCACTCCATATCTCCATCATCCTCCTCCTCGCTCCCAGCAGCCTCATTTACTCTTATCCATATTTTGAGAACAATAAGCCGTAAACACGTGGAGGAGAGATGATGATAGAAAGTAAGTAAGAGGAAAAGAATGGAAGCCTCTCAGCTCTGTCTTTGGCCGGAGTTGTGAAGAGGCCAATTTCGGTCTCCAAGGCGGCTCCTCAGTTCCTTTGGCATGGCTTGGGCCCGGAGTGAGTGGAGAGATTTAAAAGTGAGAATATCATTCGGATCCTATCTCTCTCGACCAGACCCAACTGATGAGGAGATATTAAGGAGAGATGGGGAAGTTGAAAGAGGTATTATGAGCTCTCTGAGCTCCTTGGAATAATTGATGTTGAGAGCGGCGTAATTATTTTAAGAACCTCCCATCATATTCTCCCTTCCTTATGTGTTCTTAATTTTGGTGTGTATTAAATTAAGAAGATCAAGTCCGAAGGTGCTGTGGGAGAGTATTTATAGGCTCAGTGATACCAAAGAGGATCCAAGAGATCTTGGCTTTATTTCACTCTCGTGGAATTGAACCTTTTTCCTTCGTTAGTCACTCATTCTTCCTTGGCGTCGGCACTCCGGCAGCTCCATCCCGAATGACACATATTATCTCATGTGTTTATGTGGAATAAAACAACCCCATACATACAAATCCCACATACATGCATCGAGAATAATGTGCTCTTGGTATTTGTATGAGAACATGTGTTGGGGGTCATTTAGAAGGCGAAATGTATCATGGAAAAGTAGTTTCGTGGCAGCAAAAGGACATTTCTTCCGCCAAGTTCACTCATCGTGGAGTCCCAGGCAGTTGACTTCATTGGATCTCTTGCCGGTCCTCTTCCGTCGTCGTTTCATTAGCATTTTCCAAGTGTGAGGTTTAATCATCATATGAAAAGGAACGTCAAATTTGGTGCTATTCTAAAACGGAAGTTCCCCCAGCTTGATTCCCTATGCGGAGGAGGCGGGAGGAGGGGGAGCATTAAACATAGAGATTACAATCGCGTTCACACATATTATGTACCCGGCCAGATCTACGTAGTGGGATACACTTCCTCCTAAAACTCGTCCACGTCTCTCTTGTCACGGTTGAGGGGCAGCTTAGAATCTGGGGAATATCTCTCAACCATGACTTCCTAATCCTCAAACTAATACCTCGAATTCCCTTCCTCCTGAAATTAGATGACATTTTATTTTAAAGTAGGTCTGAATCTTAATTACGCGCTTCCCATAACCAGCTCTTACTCCTCTTTCAAATCATCGTCTCGGAGGAATTTGCGGTCGGGGATGAGAAAGGGATGACAAGTGTGAAATTAGATTTTATTGTATTTATTAATATTTATCAAGATTTATTATCCCTTACTTGTTCTTTCCAATTGAGTTATCGTTTTGTGGAAATTTGAATATGAGTGAAGCATATTGATAGAAATTTTGACACCCAAAGTCTCTTTGATTAATGGTGGAGAAAAATATTAGAAGAAATTGAGAAGATATTGCTTCTTACCTTACATTATAAATCTTTCGTGATGGCCTCTTATAAATATTTCTCAATAATCAATATACCTACCTACGTACACTTTATAAACATGCACCATGTATTTATTAATATTTTATACACATACTAAAATATTGCAGTTTAGGCATACAAATACCATAATAGGATAAACCTCGAGTCTAAGCACTGTGTATAAGCTATAGTTCCCTTCTTGCGCTCTCGTCTTATCATTTTTGACATGAAGAACGTGATTTCATCTCGTGGTTTCCTCTCGACCACGACCATCATCATAAAAATGCTCTTCTTCTTTCAATCTCCTTCATGCCTACAGTATGTATGTTTAAATTCCTGTTTATGATTTCTTTCTTTTCTTTGCCCGAGCCAGGCCGTGCTCATCGTTTATTCCTTTGTTCGAATCCATTGCTATGAAGGCATTCTTATATCGATTTGCCAATCTTGAAAGGATAAAAATATTATTTTTATTCTGATGTTATACATAAAAATATGCTTATTCAAGTTATTATCGTAATAAAACTTAAATTCCATAATCAAAATATAATTCGGTAATTTTTTAATTATTGACTTAAAATAAAAACTATCAGTTTTAATAATCATTTCTTCAGTAATCTGATCAATCTACATTTAAACTAAAAATGTAATTGTAAATGAAGTTACATAGCTTAATTGAATTAACACGTTAGCTGGTTGCTGTTCAAATTGTTTACTAGCCAATTAAAAAGTTATTAAAAGAAAAAATTTTAGGTTCTAATTTTCTGATAATTCCTCTTGTATAATTTCATCTATTAAGTCAACCAACCGAAATCACAATAATTAATGGATGGCTGCGAAACATGAAAGTGGAAGTCTCATGATCCTATACTAACTTTAAGTATACATACCTATTACATATTGTAGCCATATTGGAAATACATGTTACATATATCACTCCTACATATTCTGGCTACCGCATCCTTCTACTATTGAACCCCTTTTGGTAAGACATGGGGGAAAGAAAAAGAAAGAGTGAATGAAAAGATAGGTAAAAAATAGGAATGAAAAAATAAGGGAATGAGTTTGAGAGATGCTGACTTTGCTGACGAAGAGAACTGGTCTTAGGTTTTTTTTTACTTCCAATTTCATTTCGTTGTGGTTTTCTTTCCTCAATGCAGAGTTGTGGATGGATGGAATAAGTACACTTTTGGTGGTGGTGAGGGAGTCAACGAGAATAAAATGTTTCTCTCAGTTGAGAACTTTCCGTCTTGGGTTCTTAAGAGATAGAGAGAAGGCGCTAATTAGCCGGAAGCTTTAGAGAATACTTTGGCGCTAGACCAGTCAAAAACCTGACAAAATCGTCTCATTTTCTTCCAAGAAATGGATATTCTCAGATCTGCCCTTCCTTCCCTTTCCTTCGACCGAGGCAGCACATGTGGTCGGTTAATTTCCCCTCACTCGAAATTACGGCAATCGAAGCCTCATTCCTTTTGCTCCCTAGATGTGAGGAGGGGCCCTTTGTTTGTTCACCATTATTTTACACTTCAGATCTAATCCTCCTTTAGCTCTCATTTGCCGACCCAGCTCATTTAACAAAGAGAGCTGGAGAAGATGCTCGAGATATCTTCGTTTTTGCGTTTGATTGGATATTTTCAATAGGGTGATAAGATGTGGAATTCCATTGTGTATTGTTTTGTTTGGAATCTAATACGGCTATTCTTGATTGAAGGGATTTTATTTTAAATAAGGCTCTTCTCATCTGTCAGCCCTCACATTCAATGTTGAAGTAAAGACGTGGTCTTACATGTGTGGATATACATAAATACTAATGTAAGTATTTAGATGGAGAGCTGAAATTAATGGAGTTTGAAATACATGTATTCAACCGAACACAATTTACGTACCTCATTACACGTGTGTATGTATATTTTAAGTAAAAATATCAAACATTAATTACGAGCCATTTGTCGCTCAACCAACCCTTTGTTGGTTGTAATAACATGCATAGGCATTACATCCCCAACACCTGTATTTGCCTTTGATACGGATTTTAGAAGGTGAGCGAGGATGGAGGAAAAGTGATTTAAAGTGCCTAATTTTTAGAAAGGATTTTGATGACTTCGTGGCAATCTGACACGGTAGATGTGAGTTGATGTGAACTTTTTCAAGGCCTGTAAATGGTGTTGCGTGCATACACACATGAGCTGCCCGTATCAGTGTAAATCTGTGTGAGAAAGGAATGAATTTGCAGAGCCGCATGAACGAAACTTTCGACTCGGCGAATATAAAAAAATGTCATATTAAATTAAGCAAAGTTAATCATGGAGTTTCAGTGGGGAAGATTTTCTTCTTTTAATCAAGATCGATTGTGAGTACCTAAGTGAAATTAGAATACTCTTCATCCTTTTCGTGTATCTGAGAGCTTATGTATGCAAGCTGAAAGAATGTATGAGTTGGGCTGAATAGGATCATAAGACCAAGAGCTCGAATGGAATATTCGCTCTCTGTAGAGAATCTCTTAAATGAGAATGCACAGGTAAGGCTGGACAGTGCCTATAGTACACATTATCTCACTCAAGGTCTTAGCATTCCGATTCCTAATCGTATTTTTTATTTGATCCTCGGGCTGAATTCGTGACGTTGGGCTCGGCTTTTCTCTTCTATGACAGTTTTTCTTGACCGAGTTCTTCGTATCTTTGTTCCATTCAGTTTCTCATCAAAAGAATTCATGATGCATACAGAGTCTCTCATAAGCAGCCTCCTCCATTCTTCCTCCCCAGCTAGATCGGAGGCATTATTCGAGTCAAGTGATGCTCTTCTTCTCCATCCCTCATTCCATTGTACATTGTGTGGAGGGAGAGAGTTGTCCTTGTCATCCCATCTTGATCAGTCATTTCTAATCCGATTTCATTTATGATCTTCACCCCCAGCCAATTCCCTTTTACGATGCCTTGCAGAAACGAAGGCATTAATTTCCTCTCTCCCATCTTGACCAATCGTCAACAATGACCCATGTGTTTCATTTACTCCGACGGAGGGGAAATCGTAAATGTTCACTCTGCCCCTACCGTTGGTTCCACAATGGCCACTTTCAAAAATTGTCTTCTTAAAAGCTTTTTTATGCCTTCGTCAAATGAAGTAGGATTCTTTATCGAATTTGAAAAATGTAAATGTTCGCATTTCAGAGCTTTCTGGGCACATTTGTTTGAGGAGTTGAGAAAGGCACACACTTTAAGAAATCGCTTCATCACTACTCACAAGGCACAGAAGCCATTTGACAAAGGAGCTTTTCCGACTCTAATAATGAGATCCGATGGCTGTTGTGGAAGCTCATGAAAAATTCTCCTTATGTTATTTTGATGTGGAAATGGAAAACGGAGTAGTCGAGGATGCAAAAGAACCGACTCATTGTTCCAAATGGTTCGTCCTGTCTTCTCGCTTCCCCTCCAAATAACATTCGAGGAGCAGGAAGGGACTCGAGAATGTTAAAGTTGAAACCCGGCTGAACTCCCTGCTGCATCCGCCTTTCTTCCCTCCTGCCTACCTTGAAGCGACAGGCTCATTCCTCCACCACGATTCCCTCTATGTATATTATCCACCCTTTATTCTCCCCATCTCACATTATAATACCTATTATTATTATTATTCTGGGACTGTAGTAGCTCGATATTAATGCATCAAATTTCATGGCTCCTCCGCTGAGCCCGCTTTCCTTATTTTGCTCCGCATTTGCCCATGTCTGTTTGATTTATCCGCGCGGAGAGGCAGGAGGGAGGGAAAGGAAAAGAACTGCATTTAGTCACAATCTCTCAACTTCCGAATGAAATTAGGATAATTTACTCTGATTTCGGCTCTATTGGGAATTCCCTCTGTGCCATAGGAGATCTTCAAATATTTGATTAAACAACCAAAGCGGCCAAGAATGTTGCGGGACTCAGGCGTCGACGAGAATCTACGACATCTCATTTAACAAAGTGCGAATCGATTCCTTTCCGCTCCGGCGAAACTGGGGAGTATTTAGATACGTCGTCTTCAATTTACGGGCCTTCTTATTACAGGAAACTTGGATTTGAGAGTGCCTGATGGGATATCATATTTATATAGATACATGGAACTTTGTTCCATATCTTGTAATATTCTTTGTTATTATATACGTGTGAGTATTTGAATTTGAAGATCCATAAATATCTAATCGCGAAAGTGGAAGGAGCATACTTAAGTACAGTAATGACCCTTTATCAATTTAATAAATTAGATGGTTCATTGGAAAGTCTGTAATGAGAACCGTTGATTATTCCCATTATATGGAAAGGGAAGGCAGACGGTCGATGGTATTTTCGAGGGTGTAGATTAGTTCGTAAAGAATGATAATTGCTTCGATAATAATATGGGCAAAGTGCCTATTTGCAAACTCATGTTGCTCCGACGCTCTTGTAACTCTGGGAGGTGACCTCTTATTCTTCATGGTATCAAGTTATTGGAGACGGAGAACGATGGTTTTCATTCAAACGTACTAATGTCCCTCACTCAAATTCCCAAAAGAAACCGAAACCTATGATTATGATGTGTGTACCTCACTTGTGGTCACTCCGAGTTCCTTCCACTTTACAAACTAAAAAACTCGCACGGCATGAATTTTATCGCCCTCTCAACAACACATTTGCTTTTGAACCGAAAATAGTCGAGTCGTGTTCTTGCATATCTTAATATCGACAATTCACGGCCAAGCTCTGAGTTTCGCCGCTGGAAAAATTCATCCCCGTCAATTTTCCTCTTATACCTATGGTCTGATAGGAATGGACAAGGATTTACATATAAATCGATTACTCGTAAATTCTCTCTGGCGGCCCGACTCCAAAACTTGGCTTTTCTCTGACAATAATAGCTCATGTGCTTATTTGTTTACCGAACTCATGATTGATGATCAGATTGTAATAAATGTGGAGCCCCTATAGATATTCCTCTTATCTTCCCTCCACCCTCGCCCAATGACATGGGCCGTTTGGGCAGGACAATCTGAGGAATTGAATGGTTGGTAAATTTAAAACGATGATCTCTCCAATTGTTGAATGAGGAGAAAATGAGGTTCAGCCTTGGGGTCGAATGTGAAATGTTAGATATTAGATGTAATAACGACGGAAGGTGAGGCAATCAAATGCGGGTAAATAATATCGGGCGGCTTGAAGGACGTCGAGAACGCATGCTGATGGCCTCATTGTTCAACTGAAAGATCCTTTTGGAATGGAAAAAGAGGAGGGCGATGAGAATAAAAAATGGATTCGAGGGTCGGAGAAGGGTATTCTTTTATTACTCCGTTTTCTAGCTGGGTAGCTCTGGAGGGGGATGGAAATATGATGGGGAGAATGCCTTGTTCCATCCGCCGATGGAACATGGATTAATAAGGAGTTGAAAATGAGGCACGGAGGGTCTACTACTTTTTGCGGTAAATGGTAATGAAAGTAATGATAATGATAGACCAGCCGGAGTTCACTCCGTCGTAGCACCTTCAAGAAACGAGTGATAATATTGTGGATGATTGGTGCTTTACGCAGGATTTTGCAAGGTAATCGTCGTCGCTGAATTTGTGGCGTAGTTATAAAACCAGGGTTGGGAGGATGTGAGGGCCGTGTGGAATGAATTCGGCCCCTGGAAGGGGAGCTTTCTTGGTAGATCCACGGCGGTCGATACTCGGCATTCTCGACACGTCTGAATTTTGTTTCCGGACCATGGCACCTGCTGGGCTGAATTTGTATGAAGTAACAAGATAGGTTCATAGCATTGATGGACTCCGGACGAGAACAACTAATACGTAAATGAGCATTAGGGAAAGCCAGTTTCGATTCTCGGGGTGTTGCGGAGGAAATTGTTTTCCTCCACTCACAATACTCACATTGTTTAAAGGGAACCCTTTGGTGGTCGGCTTCCACACCGGTTAGACGAGTTGACTCTCGTACCATTTGATTTGATCAACTCTTTCCTTTTCTTTTGGAGTAATGAGTCAATTTAAGGGACTTGCTCACATGAAGATTCTCGTTTTGTTCTGGAGCTTCTGGGCTTCTTCATATAGGAAGCTTATGCAACCGCCATCACGCTTTACAGTAATGCTGATTAAACGTTCCCACTTTGAGAAAAGACTGAGCTCTGTTTAGAATTCACTCATGCCGTGTCTTTGCTTTCCCCATTTTTCCACACTTGGGATTGAGTCGACGAGACGTTTGTGAGCGGCATTGTTTCACATCAAAGGGTCTATAAAGATATAATAAGTTCAGCTCTGTATAATCAATAAAAGAGGTCTTTGTGGGGGAAAATCAATGCTGACGAGTATGTCGCACGGATCGTTGGAGGAAGATGGAAGACTTGGAAAAATTGATCCATGTATCATTAAGCGAATGTTAACTGAGTCTCGTGGTGAATGGATGAGCTTTCTTATTTCATCTAGAACGTATGTGGAAGATAGAGTTTTGAAGGAGTCCCTTCTTATCCTCCTCTTCATCCGCCTCTCTCCTCCACGTAAA
Organism: Neelides folsomi; assembly: GCA_034687125.1. Classification (NCBI taxonomy): domain Eukaryota; kingdom Metazoa; phylum Arthropoda; class Collembola; order Neelipleona; family Neelidae; genus Neelides; species Neelides folsomi. The sequence goes on along the minus strand of JAQGBZ010000317.1, from coordinate 40,077 downwards.
TACCTCACTCGGTTCGAGAATGGATAATTGCATTTCGTTTTTTTGTATTTTAAACCCTTGACGGAAAGGAGAGGTTTGGAGCTTATGTCTAAACAAGTTCCGAGGATGAGCAGCTATTTTTTCTCCTCCTTCTTCTGGACATTTTTTCGAATCATGTTAGAAATCTTTCAATTCGACCTGGAGGCTGCTGGCTCTCTCCATGAGGTGCGGCTAGGAAGTATTACACATTCTTCACGCCATCTTTTTTAAACCTCAATTACTCCACTTGTCCTGGCAGTTTGCGTCGGAATCCTAATGCTTTTGTCACTCTTATGTGATGGAAAAATTAGGTGGCAAATGATATACCCAGTGGGGTCTCGATTTCATAAAAGAGAGAAGAACGGATGGAAACTGATCACGCTTTTCCATGTCTTCTGCTCATAATAAATAGATGATAGGAAGTTCTCATGGTTGGCTGCCAATCTCCATCGAGGTGACTCTGAGCCCCTATCCACTGAATGTAAATACCCCTTGACATATTTCCTTCCTAATCGACGACCGGTTTTCACTCTCAATCGGGAAAAGAATCTTTTACCCGAATGCCTCTCTCCCTCGGGAACTCTCAGCGGCTGCATATGGAAATGAGATGAGTCTCCTCGTATCGCTCTTGCCACACTCGGCCCCATGATGATTTCCAGTTAAACCTCTTGGAAGGGACTGCAGGGATGTATGCAAAGGTTCATGGTCCACCCCGGCTCCCCCAAACTACGAAATCGGCTCACAGTCAGCAAGACAAAGATAGTGTCACATAAAGTCCTTTATTGCTATAATGTACGACCTGTTCCTTTATACATCCAGTTTGTATGAGGTTTCTTCCACCCAGTAGCTATAAGAGTGCGAGTCTGTCACCAATATTTATGCCCTGGCCTTCCCCTTCATTTCTTATACAAATGTATTTAGGACGCGGGGTCAATTTCAGAGGATCCAATCTGGTTGCACAAGCTTGAGCCTCGGAAGCTGAGGCCTGGAGAGCTATTTACCATTGTGATGGATATGGTGGGGATTCCCTTCCTCTCACGAATAGTTAATGATTTGCAAGGGAGCTAATGAAAGCGGATGGCGCGTAGGTGATAGAAACAAATGAGCTTGATTTAAACTCGATCTAAGGCGAGTTATTCATTTGTGACAATTTAATCTCCATACATTTATAGTCGGAATTATTGAGATTATTTGGGCTGAAAAGAGCCGTTTCCAACATCAGGCTTTATCTAATGTTGTTCATCAGCCCTTATTGTGATTGTGAATGCCACTCTCAAGCGTTAGATTCCAATCTCTGAGAGATGAAAGAGGAACGAGAATTTTCATTTGAAAACGACTAGTTTATAATATAAGTCAAGTAATTTGATGGGAACGAGGTGTATTCATTTGGTTCCTATTCATGAAGATGATACTGCTTGAGGAGGAGGCAACCCCAATGTCAGAGATGAACCAGGGACGAGCAAAGGTAGAGATTCAATTGTTGATTTGGAAAGATGAGCCACAATCAAGTAGGATATAAAGAATGGGTCTCGGGTCAGGTCCCTATCCCTTCGCTGCGTGCGGGGGAAATTCCTCTCTGATGATAAGAGTTGTTCGGCACGATGGAGAAGGACGCGTTTAAGCATTATGATGATCGAGATTTGAGATTGAAGTAGGTACTCCTTAAAATTTCCAGCTATCATTATCCCATCCACTCTGATGATGATGAAGTAGATTCACTCAAGTACAAAAAAGTGGATCGGACCCACGGAAGTATTCGAGATTTCTTTATTTAAATTTGTTTTGATTCTCTCTCAAACTGGGAATGGCGATGGTTGGAGTGATAGAGGGGCCATAATTGCGGAAATCAAGTCAGGACTTTGCCATTTATAATGAATAAGTTTGAATCATGGAGTTTCCCAATTCGGACAGCCTCTCCTGGTTTTATTATGATGATTATTATTATTACGTCCCTTCCACCAATAAATCTCCCTTCATCTCTTCATCAGACTCTACTTCATTTTCTCAAACATACCATGAGGATTAAGTGGGGATTTGAATCTTTGGCTCATGTCTGTGATTACTCAACGATTTTGCCTAAATTTTCATTTTGTATGAAGATGAATGTAAGAGACTCATTTCAATGCATTCTCCATTATGTACACTATATGTATCAATGTTCTTGGTACGAGGGGGAAATCGTGAGATTTAAATGAATGGAGCTTGAGAATATAAATACACATAGGAAGTTTTGGTCGACTATCCTGGATTATGGAAATTTGTAGGTAATTTTAGAAAGCACTTGCTCATTCCACCTTGTTTTCGATTGAGGGAAAAAGAAGCTTCTTCTTGTCAAATAAACTAATAGATCCTTTTCTCCATCCTTACTTTCGATTCTTTATCCAAGTGTCTGACTGACATGGTAGCATACAAAAAGGCCAAACGATAAGATTGATGCATGTTTTACGTAATCCCTGAAATTCTCTTGAATCCAATATCTTCATCTAAAAGTTATTCATCCAAGGCATAACAATTTTAAATTATACATAGGTAATAATCTAATATACTTATTAATATACGTTCATTAAGAAAATGACATCGTGGTTTATAACATTAAAAAGAATAAAGACTCAAAGAAGGGATAGGGATTTCATTTCATCGCCATCTCAAAACCAAATGCTAGTTTAGCAAGGGCGCCATTTTTACATGTATTTCATAAGTTGTTAGTGAATATGAAATCTAACTCTTTCTGTTTTTATTTATAGTTGAAGGCGAGATCGGTGACTACTTGGCGTTCGGGAGGCGAGCTTTCCCTTTACTGCTCCTAAGTTATTTGGGAAAGAAGGGTTCAACCAGTGCACACATTTTACAAGTGGCATCTCATCTCTTCCAAAAATACCGACAAACATGAATTATTATTACCAAAAGCTGGATTGTATAGAAATATCTCTTTCTTGTATTCATTTCGTTAAGCATATTAGGTACGTGTAAGTTCAATGTTGACTTTGTGTTGCTTTGCGTCTCATTACTATCATTTTACAAAAGATGAAGTTTATTTCAAACAACTTTAATCATCACGAAACATTATTTGTTTGACTTGTTTAATTTAAATTTGATTTTTATAGGGCAAAAGCCATCTTTGCAAAGTAAATGACTTCAGTTCAAACAAAGTGACATTTAAATAATTTGATAGAAGATAGGAAGAAATATGGTATCTTATAATGACTTTGATCGTTAAAAGCTCTCATAGCTTTACTTCTTATGAAGGTCAATTTTTGCGTTCATTTAATGATCACGAGATTGTATTCTTTATTTCTCTTTTTCAAATAATTTAAAGCTTCAATTGCTTATATTATTTCTAGGAACATTTAAGACTTTTAAGTATAAACTCATTGATTTCAATGTTTGTAGGTTCATGCCTTGATTATTATATAGCAAAAAATGATCTGTAAGCTAACAAATGATTAAAGGCCAAAACTCGTCCCGGCCAATAGGAACACATCTTGAATACTTATGTATGTAATATGTGTAAATAACCATAAACATAAAGTATGCGTACAATTAGTGCAATATGGTATAAAAGATGAATGAATATATGGTGTATTTATCTAGGAATTTGCTAATTGAACATGTTAAAATATAAATCTTTAATGTTAATTAAATAATTAATTCTAGCTAATTTACAAACACTTGAATAATAATTTAATAGGTTAGCATACCAAAAAGTATAAATGTTACTAGCATTAGGATCGAAGTCCTACTCTTAGGATTTAAAAGTAATATTCCTTCCTAACTAAAATAGTCCCCTGTGTGTAAATTTAGTTTGCACTATATCAATATTATAATCTAATTGAAATCTCTTATATTCATAATTATTAAAAATATAGTACATAAGTTAAGTAAGTTATTTAAGGGCTATGTGTATTGACTCATTAAATAAAGGAATCTTCGTAATTCTCATACTTACAATGTATGATTAGTCGTAGGATAGGATAATACTCTACATTTCATTGAAAATGAAATCTCCTGCCCAGTTTGCTTTCCACTTTTTAAAAAGATTAAAGAGAGTTACTCGTTACTCATCTATAGGATAATATACTTACATAGGACATAAATAGTATAGGGAATCTCCTAGACTAATAATTGGTTACTGCCTTGAGTATTAAATCCAATTTAAAATTATTGTATATACATAATGTCTTTTGTAGTGATACATTGGGAAACGTACAAATATAAGGATAGGTTATAAATATTAAAATAACTTAATAGTAATTTGTAATTGCATACAACATACATAAAATAAGTACTCTTTGATAATGTCAATCTGTATTCACTAATGAGATGAGTTTGGGGTTTAGCAAACTATGGAGCATATACCTAAATAAGTTATTAAATAATGAGTAATTAATGATAAGTTTGAGTATATTATTAATAATTTAAATAATTAAGAGAAGCCTCCAACAAATTATATTGATAATTCTGCTTCATAATTATTAGAATTAGTATACTATATTTGGTAATGCTCTTTTGTATTGAATCATTTTTGAGATATTTGCATTCTATCGTAAATTAAAGGAAAAGCTTTTAAACCATTTAAAACAAGACCCACATATTGGTCAGGCTTAAGAGCAATCATCAGAGCTCTCGGATTTTCACAATCATAAGGTTTGAAGAAAGTTTTCCAGTTGTGGGGTTTAGCTAGTTGGCCAGTTAGTCAGATTAGGCACGGCAATTGGTTAATCACTAATTAAGAATCTTAAAGTCTAAGGACCTATGGTAAGGTAGGAGTATGGACTAGAAATGAGGAGCGTGTAAGTACAATTGAGATAGGAAGGAAAGGGTCATCGAATGCGAATGCCTTACCTCTCCTACTTGTAAATTTTTCATAACTCAAATAGGAATTGTATGTTCTCTCTAGGTACTTTCTAAATTGTATATAGGTATCTACATACCTCCTAATCTTACATAATAAATACATATTAAAGAATATATGCTGTAAAGATGTGCATACAAGTGTTGTGTAGTATTTTATTTACGAGTCTCGCTTTTAGACAAAGTACTTCCGCGGGTGTTTGTGAAGTGAGCAATGAAGAGAAAAGGAAAGGTATGTATTTATATGGCTATTATTGATAAGAAGAGAAAATTGGATGGGAGTCCATAGAGCGTGAGGGAGAATTCTCGGCGCCTTTCCGAGGCGGAGTAGCTCCAACACCAAGAATATAATAAATATACGAACAATTACATAGTCCACTCTGCCCATCACCAGAGAAGGAGAGTCATTGTTAATATTATTATTCTCACTCAACATGCCAAGGAAATCGGAGAAGGTAATGCCTGTCCCTGGATCTTGTCGAGCCCATGTATCTGATGGAGATAAGAGTCCATCCACAACCACACTCTCGCCCATACACACTCAACATACGCCCAAGAGAGAAAATTTCCTTGCCCTCACAGAACAACATCATGTACCATTCAGCCCTGTAGTTATTGGATGTTTGATTAGACTTTTAGATGATTATGAATAAGGGGTGACGAGGTAAATGTATTATGTAGATTGGGGATTTTATAGGTGGATTGGAGAGAATTACTTATAAATTAACTAACAAAGCCCGCGACATATTCCATTATGTGTGGGAAAAGTACATGGTGATAGGAGTGTAAATACATACATAAGAGAGAGCGAAGGAACGGGGTCGACTGTCGTGCAGACGTCGTTCGCCCGGATCCAATGCCCACTTTCCATTTTGTCCAGTCTTGTAGAATACAAATTGCATGGAGTTTATTAAGTGAGAGAATCTTACCCAATATTACGATTTCTATACTTAAATATTATATTATATAACTATAATACAGTATCAATATTATTGTTAGGAGTATTGAAAGATAGCCGAAAGAGGCTCTAGTTAACTTCTGAAATAACTGTTGTTATTTGTAGATAATTATTATTATTAAAATCCTCCTATATACTGATTAGATGTTCGCCATAAAGAACCTTGCATTCAACCACCAATAGAGACTAACTAAAAGTACATATGATCAATTTTCAAATGAAAACTGACATAAAAGAATTAAAAGTATAGTAAGGACACTACTAATTCAACTTATTGTCGTCTGAAATATCCCGAGCATAGCAAAAAGCTACGTAGTATCTGAGAGTCCCGAACCACCAACTAACTATTTATATTTTAGAACTCATTTAATATTTAGCAAATTCATACATTATATTCGTAATCTCATATAATATATACATATAGTAAATACACTATAAGTAGAATCAATAGTATCATATTCTCTATAAAAGTTTTGAAATATTCTAAAATTACATAATACATATTACATATACCTCAATATAACGTTACTAGTTCATATAGAACCTTCAAGGTTTTTTAAATCTCTCATTGTCAGTGTGCAGGAGAATTGTTACTGTCTATTAGTAGATAACTAGAACATAAAAATACAATAAATAATTTAATAATATATTGCTTTGTGAGCTAGTATGGTGTTTCTACCTCATAATATACTTACATATAATATAGGTACATATTCTTGGTCTATTCAAACATTTAGTTTGGCATATTTATTTAAAAGATACTTAATCTTATGCAATATTATATAAATATATGTGTATGCATTAAGTATTATTGATAAAGTGCTAAAATTGAATTAAAATACTAATTATTGTAAAACCCCTGCTTCAGGATCATCCCAACATTTTTGAACATATTTTACTTTTGTGGTATGAAATGGTTAGGTATTTATGAATGAAAAACATTACTTTAAATGCAATTTGAATTAAAGATAAAACTAACAATATAAGGAATTACAACTATGATTTTGGTGTTTTAGAAAGTGAAAATTGATTACAAATTGTTTTCATATACTTGTGTGTTTATAAAACTCCATTTATTTTACTTGTACAACTACCTGAATTAAGAAATGTTCTAACACGTTTTATTATTATTGTTATTATTTATTATAGTAGGAAAAAAGGTTCTTGAAAGCTTCAATAAAATATTTAATGACCTAATATTCATTTGTATTCAAGTTGAAATAAAACTAATGAGTGGTAGCTCCAGTTGCCAATTCTCAGATGCCTACCATTAATAGCAAAGTTGTTGATTATAATTACTATAATTAGAATATTTACATAAAGCGTCTTGTAGAATAACTTATTTTTAGTGAACGACAATTATTATTGTCAGCATAAATGGTATTTAATGATAATTATTATGTTTTAAATAATTCGGTGAATCAGCATTAAACTTTCATTAAAAGTATTAAGATTTCAATTATTACTCTAGTTTAAATAAATACATAATTATTATAATATAAAAACTTATGTAGGTTTGTAATCTAATTGTTGTTATTTAATATTTTATACTTACAGATTTTAATATTTAAATATAAGTATAATTAGTTTGAATCACTATTATTATATTCAATTTACTTAAAGTGTTATAAATACCCCAGCGATGAATACTATTGTAGAATATATAGAATACGATTCTTGTATTGTATAATTTGTTCTGTACCTTAAATATAGTTATTTAGCAATTATATGAGCAATTATTATGCATACATACATACATATATGTAATTTTATGTGGTAATAAACGAAAAATAATATTAATCAAAAATACAAGAAGTTGTCTATCATTTAATCATTGCATTAAATTTCTTTCATCCGAAGACTTTCATTTGTACGAATTTGATACGTAAAGTAATTTTCACATCAATAACTATTACAACGTAAGGATAAATTCAATGTTCTCAAACATGGAATAGATTAAAATACATGGGTAGATACGCAGGTATGTAGTATTCAAATTCAAAGAGACGAAGCGTGAGCATTTCATGTCATAAGCTAACTTGAAAAGAGAATAGCAATCAATCATGGTAATAAATATTTATTCGTTCAATCCCTTTCAATAGAATTACCTAAATTGAATCGGAAGGAGAAATGGAAATATTAATAGAAAAGGTCGAGGTTGGAAATGAGAATGAGATCAACCGTGGGCGTGTTCAGGGGAATAGAATGATAGAATGAGGAAGGAAATCCATACAGAATATATTATCTTCGGTTTACATACGATCATTATAATGAAAATGAGAAATAGAATGGGATGAAATTTTGGGAGAAGGCTCAAGACAAGGAGATGAGGTTGCCCCGTTTGAGTGCTCGTAAAATGAACTCATGGTCGTTGAGAGCTGCGGTGTCTATGCTCACTCTTGGATTGAGATCCGGGCTTCTTCGTGTGAAACACCATGAATTATTCATCCCTTATCTTTTCATCAAGAAGCGTTCCTCAAAGATGCACCGATCCTTTATCTCCCACATGAATTACATACACATTACTCTGACTCCCTATACATTTTGTTCGGGCATCCTCCTCCACGTGAACATATTCACATATTGTTCTATCTCCATGCATTCATAAATACGTTACATAAGTACTCATGCATAGCCACTCAAGATTGGGCATGAAAGGGGAGATTTGGAGGTCAAACTCGCGTTTACATCCCTAATGAACATTCTTCAACGAGAAGCGTAAACAGTCAGGTAAGAAAAGTCTCACAATGAGGAAAAGTCATTTTCCACTCCAACCAGAGGAAATCCTTCCCTCAGACCGGAGAAAATTGAGTGAAAAATTGGAGACTGAGAAATGAATATATTAAAATTAAAAATTAATCCCTAATTTGTTCGACCTTCTTATTTCTACAATCAAAGCTGTAAGGTAGCGAAAAAATTTATAAGTTGGACTAATAACTTTACAAGACCGTGACGATGGAGCCAACTTAATGGGCCTCATGATGCAAATGTCCTTTCAAATAGACATGTTAGTTGGTGAGAATGGTGTAGGCTGACCTGAACATCCTTAAAAATCTCCATAATTACACATATTATGTTATATAATGGCCCTTTGATAATTTAATAGCTTCCACAATTTTAACAAAGAAAATGGTTATGGCATGGAAGCTCAAGTGCCGGACTGGATTATTTGAATTCAGCCGACCATAATCAAAACTTTGTTTGATTTTTTCTCATCAATTTCCCCATGCATAGCATTATTTCTCTTCTTTCATTCTAAAAAACAATGAGGTTTTAATGTGATTAGGCTCAAGTGTTCACTCTATAATCTACACCTTGCTTTAAATTCTGAAAGCAAGCTTGATGATGAACAAAAAGATTTAATATTTTTATTTCTTAACAACACTTAAAAACACAAGTTGATATCGTACTTACTTTCATATCATACAGTATAAATAAACGTTGGAAGTCATTTTATTACAATGTAAACTAGAAATATAAAATGTGCTCAATAAAGAAACGTTATTTGTGCGATATCTGCAATATTGAAACATCAACATATCAAATATCAGTATGTACTAACAATAAGTAAATGTAAGTCAATGAGAATATGTTTCAATACTTTCATTGAATAACATAAAAACTAACACATATTTTAATAAATAAATATCAATGATAGGTACACTGTAGGTATACAATTCAATGACGTAATCACTCTTTCACACCAATCAATTATTGATTGTAATTATTGGAAAACTTCCATTTATTTCATTTACTGAAATCGACATCACAAATATTGTAACTAAAATGGGTATAAAAGTATGCATACATTTATTACCTACATAAGATAGTTAATACCATTAAGACTTTTAAGACAAATATAAATATCAATAAAAAGAAATATACACCCCGAAGCATAATCTTATCTGGAGTTGCTTCAAATCAAATATCTTTTAAACCGAGGGCCCTAGGATTGTTTCCTATGAACTAATTATGAATTATAGTTATAGCCCATTTTTTCACTGCTCGGTTCTGAATTTGAAATAATCGCCAATTATTTCCTATCTAAATGCATGAAAATAATTCGCGGATCTTTCAAATGCAGAGTCGAGCAGAAAAAAATAGATTATAGTAAATAATAGCCCAAAAAGATTAAATTATTTTAAAGATTTACTTAAAACCAGGTAATAGTGTATGAAACCGGAAGTGAAAGTTGACGCAAAATTATATCTGGACTTTTTTATTTTAATTAATTTTAATAGATTAAGTTAGAATCAAACCAAATGGATGGGAGTTAATAATCAGAGACGGCTTTTTCTTCATCTTTTTAAACTTTATGGTCTCGTCTCGCTTTAGAACTCTTCTAACGGTATCCTTGCTAACATTTAGCTGTAATTAATTTCTGATTTGGGCGATGGAGACAGTAGAATTGCTCGCCGTTCGACGAATGTGCAGATCGTCCTGCCCAGAAAGTTTCCTCGGGTGTCCGCGCCTTGCTCTAATTGCCGGATTTTGATTTCGTCTCTTCAAATACTTCTGTATTGTAGTCGGATGTCTTCCCAATCACACTCCAATTTCACTTGATCAGCGACCAACGTTGTGAAAAGCAATGATCTGTCCCTTTTCAAATTGGTGAGGAGAGGTCCTTTAGCCATTCTCCCTAATTCATAATTAGTGTTAATTATGAAATAATTAATTCAATTTACCATTATTTATTCAAATACCAAAAGATAATTACTTACTTTTAATTGATGATCCAATTAGTAAATGAGAAAGGTGGGTGAAAGCGAGGTCCAGATGTAATTTTGCGTCCGCTCAAATTTAATTAAATTACGAAATTTCCAAGATATTAGGAAAATCGCTACATTTGAATTTATCTCTTTGTTATGAACGTAAGGCTCATTTGAATTGAAATTGCCAAGAAACTAGTCTCATTTTTAAGTCAAATATTCAATATACCCATGGTCCAGATAAGATTATGCTTCGGGGTGTATAACTACATCGGGTATATGTATCTGAAATTAGACGTTGCTTACCATTAACCAAAGTTATCAATATGAAACATGACTTTAATGCTTTTAGTAAACTTTAATTTATTCATTTTATAATATCGAAAAGTTAAATCTACATACCTATACTACAATACACTCATGCAGTTAATACATTTTGTGCACTTAACAATATTGAGAACTCTTGTAGTTATTCATTATTGAAAGCCTTTATAAGTAATTCAATTTTATAATATGGCAAACAATAAATAAATAATTACATCATCATACTTATATAGTACTTCCATAACATAAAATATTTATTCTAGTTATTTAATGTACTTTATTCATGCGTATGAAAAGTGAGTGAAAATGTTTTTCATTCATCGTTTAATGTTAATCAAATATTGGAAACAAGATGGAATGACACTTGAAAGTATTACACATAAATGTACATATCTGTACAAGTAGTATATCACTTTACATTTGAATGAAGAAAACCCCTCCGTCTATAGAATTAATTGATAATTGGTGGAATCGTGATATTTCAAATAAGCTTTATTGGTAAATTCATCTTGTCTATTCAGCGCGCTTCATTCTAACCTTAAGCCCTGAGAATAAGCCTATACGTACTACAACATAGCAAAGAGATAGAATTTACTAGATGATTGAATTAGATTATATAACATTACACCACGCTACATTCATTAGGAAACGTCTATCTTGTTTAAAGTTATTTGGTTTTGTTGGTAATGTGGGGTTCTAGGCCTTAAACCGCTATTTCACTTTGCTTTTCATTAAACCTCCAACAAGGATGATTGCTCATCACTTACGATTAGTTTATTGAATTTGGAATTTGTGTTGCCGTTAATAAATATAACAAAGTATGAAAACCAGGGTCGGCTTTGAACTCTCTCAAATATGTTTCCCATTACAAACTAACAAATTATGGAGTGGATCCATTGAAAATGAAATTTGTTAAAAGAAGGAAAGGACACTCATGGAGCGAGCACTCCTGTGGAGAGGCTCGGACTGTGTGTAATTATAATAATCATGAATGCCATTTGAAGAGAGTAAAATGTAGGTATTGGAATTGGACTAATTAGTTTCTCTGTTCGGCTCCGCTTAGGAGCTGCTGGGTGTTAACCAAAGGGGGTGATGGAGGAAGAAGCTCATCTTGTAGTAAGTTCAAGCTAATGAGTGAGTCGGACAGACAGAACCTCCTTCGACCAAATAATCACTATAATTATTATTATCCTCTTTCTCCTGTGTTCCTATCTAGAACATTACGACTTCATACTATTGTTCCTCCTTAATGCGGCACTCTCCAAATCAAATTGTCAAGCAGAAGACTCGGGCGCACCAATTTCTTTTTCATTACAAAGATCCAGCTGATGCATTCAAAGCTTTGCCTTTTCTTTATGCCATTCACACTCGTTACGAACAAGAGAAGATCGGAGAGAAAATGAATCTCAAGTTTCTTAAGTGAAGGCCATCACTTTGAACAGCTCAAATAATATTTTATTTGAGTCTTCAACAGACTAAATTGAAATTAATTTCCGTTTGTTAAGCCAGGGCATTTTAGAATCCCAATCTTAAGTCTGATTGCTTTAATTAAATTTGATAACGATTCAGATTGGTTCACTTCTTAATTCCAGGTTTTAAATCTACAGTTTTATGGCACTCGTTAACAAGATTTTCTTGGTTAATAATACAAAAAACTGGATTTAAATACATACAAGTTTAAATTTTAATAAATGTACCTACAGAGTACAGTATATGTACACATTAATCAGGACGAAGAATTACAAGTTGCAACCTCATGTATTTAAGATGAATATCTTATCGAATGTATCTTAAGAGAACTTATATTTGGTATATTAAGGTCATTAGAAAAATTATGAACATGTGATAACTACTCATCTAGAACACGATGAATCAACAAAAAATTTACAATCTCCTTCCAAGCCTTTGTCTAAACTTATAATAAAGGAAGTTAATACTAATGACTCATAATGATAATACATGCCAATTAGTATTTAAAGCCTTAAACAGAGACTTGTAAAATTATATTGCATCTAATATGTTCTCCAAATCTCATTGTTCTTGAGGAGAATCCACATCAAAACTCATATAATTAACTCTGACTATAACATATTGTAATATAAATATATGCTTAGATATATGCCTTACTAGCTTAAGGCAATTACAGGTAGGATAGTGTACAGCAGGTAGGAAAACGTAATGTATTGTATAGCTGACCGTAATTGTACGTATATTATAACTTATATTAAATAATTCTACAATAAAGTGTATATAAGATAGGTAATTGTGCTTTCTATAAAACGTTTATAAAATTTATAGATCCAGAAAAACAATTATTTGAGTTTCATGTGTTTTATTAATGTTCTGCATGACTCGAGAATAAAAGCTACATACTTATTTAATGTAAGTAAGACCTATGCTTTTCTGGCAATTTTCAATTTCAAGTAGTCTTCATTACTATTTCGTACATGACTACTTACTTACCTAACTATCATACAAATCTTTTATCTTTTCACTTATTACAAAGTACTGACAATAATAAAATCAAATTAATATCATTAACAAAGACCGGTTTTCTTATGCTTAAAGAATTTCTTTTTTTGATGCACCGAACCTGAAAAGCTTAAATTTTATGAAGCACCCTTTGATCAGAGACATGTAGAGCAGAATTCCTTAAAAATCTGTTAAATACTGTGTTTATTTAAACAATGATTCAGGATTGTAAATTCCTTCAAGGCTTCGAATTCTCACCATTTTTTTCATTTTAAAGAGTTATTAAAAAGTTAGAGTGGAAGGAAAGGAAAAGGCTTCCAGATTTTTCTCACAAAACGTCTTTTAATTTTAATTCTTTTCTCACAATAAATTTAATAAAATAAGTAGGAAAGTCGTCTGGAGGGGGAAGCGAAGAACCGAAATGTAATGCGATGAGGAAGAGCTCAATTCGCACGCCGGAATGGTTTCAAGTCAGGAGGGAATTACGAACTTCTCCGTAATGATAAGAAGGTTTGTGTAAGGAAGGAGAGGATCAAGGAGGAATTTAGGGTCTGTGGGAACTGAAACTTGATTGGTCAGTGACTGAGAAATTGGAAATGAAATTGGAATGGAATTGGAATTGTCAGAGGATCGGATAGAGTTAGGTAATAGAATAAGGCAGTACTGGGCAGAAGAACGATGTTAGAATTCCAAAGTTCCTCTCCGTGCTTCCTGCCAAATTGTATCATACTTTTCTCCCTAATTACCACTCTCTATCACATTTTCATTAATGAGGGACTAAAAAGGAAAATTATTAGTGTCGTTTCTCTTCCCATCTTCTTTCCTTTCCTCCTCCTGTCATCATGGAAAGATGATCTGGCTGTGAGCTGAAACAATAAATCACCCAGTGCCGACCCTGCCTCCCTTGCAAAAAATAATGGCTCTATTTGAGTCTCCGTCCGGCTCATTGTTGATGCAAATCCATTATTCTCTCTCCACATATAGGTTGGTAATCGGGGAATCTTTCCACCCGAGGCTCTTCCATATCATCAACTCATATTGCGGCCCAGCCAGAGCGAATTATGGGGAATGGCTCGAGTCATGGGACGTTGGCGACGGACAGAGGAAACGGGTGTGTCACTCTCCGTCCCTTCACGCACACTTCCCTCCGCTCCACGTCGCCCGGCGACGAAGACTTCACCCCTATCCTCAAAATCACGCTTCAGAGATGAAAATATTAATAAAGCCCGAGCGTAATGACTACTTTGATGGAAATGGAATGAGAGGGCAAATAAGTCGTATTTCCTCATCATCGTCTTACTTCCAGACAAGAGGAGGAGAACTCATTCCATTTCCAATTCAGAGCGAAAGACGCGCGAAGGAACCAACCAAGAGAAAAGGAAGTTTGCAATTAATCAACTCTTAATGAATGACCCAACCCAACTTGTCACTTATTTATTTCTCTCCATTTTTTCCTTCTTGGCTCTCTCAGACGCTCTCAGTCAGAATCTCCATTTGTTTAACTTCACACTGACTGGTGCCACAGCCCCTCCGCTCCCTTCCCTTTTTTCACTCTTCTCTGCAATCCAATAAGGACAATGATAATTAGATTGGAGACCCGAAAGGAAGTTGAGATTAATTATAATAACTCTTCAAGATTAATAATATTCAATTCAAATTTACTTCTTGCAGGAGAATAATTATGGAGATAATGCGATGCGCCTAATTCTAATTTCACTTTCAACCCATACACGAAACTATATCCCCTTTTCGGTGGAGAGAGAAGACGCATTAGCAGTAGAGAAATATATATCCAATGGCTCATCCCCCATTAGACTTAAGCCTTGGGACTGAAGCAGGTGTTTTTACTGTCAGGAAAAGACCTGGCAAGTAATTAAATATTATTCAAAACTCTATGACGCGAAAGAGCAGACAAAAGCCTTTGTTTTAATTTCAGTTGAGAAATGTTTACTTTGAATTAGCTCTTTCATCCCAACTCGCTCGATTTGGTTCAATTTATTCTTTCAACCTAAGTTTAATAAAAATAGCTATAGGAAATATTCACCACGATGTGTAGATAACTTTCTTGTAATTTCCTTGAACTAGATTAATTAACTAATATTAGACATATAAATTGGTACAAGATATCAGTTCTAAAATGTAATAATACTATACAGTATGTTAAATAATTAAGATTTTAAAGTAATAAAGTTTATAAAAATTAATTAACTGTAATTAACTGTGACAATTCAAATTTTGTAACTTAATTAACTAATTTTTAATTAACAATGATAAATTAAAAACATCAAGACACAGAGTTAATCAAATGTCAATAAAAATGTCAAACAAACAATTAGACAATTCATGGTCCAACAGACTGTAAGTTGATTAGTTCATTTGTAATTACAAATTGTTAAGTAACACGTATTGGGATAAAATAAAGGGAAGTCGAATAAAATCCCTTTGTGAACTCAATTTGCCATAAACTGAAGAGCATTTCTAGTTAAACATAGTGGGAAAGAGAGCGGAAGGGAAAGCACTCAATATGATACTACAGATACATACAATGTACGTATTTAGTGTATTTAGGTATATGTAGTTGGCTATATGACCTATGAAAGAAAGGAGGAATATTTGGAGGCTTTTCCATTGTACAAAACTCTGTATAATGAATTAAGCGAATTAATTCATGAATCCAATATATTTGTAATCTTGGATGAAGGACGAAGCATTGGGTCCTCCGAAATCTGAAATTCATTAAGATCTTGCAAACTGCTGACTACAAGCTCACCAACTTTGACTCGATCTCATGAGTGAGAGAAGTAATCGTAATTCCACACTGATCTCGCCTTAGTCTCTTCTGTTTTTCTTCAACCGAATAATTAAATCACAAAGTTCTGTTTCTCTTTCACTCCTTTATTCAAGATTCCCAAAGCTTCAAATTGAATCATTTATCATCAACTGGCTTTCCGTCCCTTAATCACGAGCCAACTGTGAGCCGAGCCCCTCTGTGCGCATATGGAGTGAGAGGTTTAGGAATAAAAAGGAGGAGAGTGAATTAATCGAAACTTGAACCTTTAATGGTACTGTTTGGAATGTGCACATCTAACTAATGGAAGGTGATGACAAATAATTTGCATTTAAATTAAAGCGGAATAATCAGGTACTTTATTTGAAAGGCTGGCCAACCTTAATTCTCTCTCCTTTTAATTTGAAAGGTGGAATGGGAGGGTGTCGAGAGAAAAATGTATTGCTTCATCCAAACGTTGCTATACAATGCCCCCACCAAATGCTCATGGCTCCCATTTTACACGGCCATCTCAGACGTAATGTATGGGGACTGTCCGAGACTTCCTTATGGAGGTTGAAAGGTAAGTTTTCTAACGTATGTGAACAAGTTGGATGTTTGGGCATTTAAACGGTTCCATTCCTTGATTCAATGTAAAATAGACGGAGTTGTAAATGTGAGTGCAATGGATAATTTAGATCTCTCCCTCCTATCTCCATTATAAATGGATGAGTCCGAACTATGGACATAGGGACGAGCTGGATTAGAAAGAGGAGCTCCACTACATGAAAATGTTCTAATTCCTTCCAACCTCGTCGGTTACCGAAAGAAGCTCGGGAGTCTACTTTATATTCTATTCTGATGTTAAATATTTATTCCGTGCACTTCAAACAATATATCCTCCGAGGATCTTACAACCATTCATTACAACAAACCAACCTTACTTTCATTACACGGCCTCATTAGTTGTGAGAAAAAAACATGTGAAGGCTCATTGACGGCAAGAAAACACAATTTGCCAATTTGTTCAAGCCCAAATACATATCAAGGTTTTTTATGAAGTCAACTCATCATAATTCGTCAAGTTCTCTTTAATTTCACTGCTAACATTCCTCCCATGATTGGGCTTTTAAATTAATTGGCTTTTCATTTTCACGTTAATTCACATATTTTATTTTATAACAATATAAGAATATATAAATGCATGTATTGTAATTATATGTAAGTAGCTACATAATATTTATATAATATGTATATGTATCCTATCCTGTAAGTACATTGAACAGATACTTTTACATATCCCTTAAATGCAATTGATTGATTAATTGGAAATTTTATCCAATGTAATTAAGTTGTATCTCTTGCTAATCTTCAATCTTTAGTTATTCTGAAAACCCTTATTATTTACATATTTAATTAAAACAAGAGAATAATAACGAAAATTATAATAATATAATCAAATTGAAAAAATATATTAATTACTTTAATATACCATACATAATTCTTACATTTAGAATATAGTATATTTGTGTACTCGTATATGCTTTTAAATAAAGATATCCTATGTAAATTTTGACTAAAGAAGAACAATTGTGAGTGTTTAATTAAGAAAGTAAGGGGAGGGAATTTATGAATATAATACCACTGATATTTCATATTGAGGGTAAATTTAAGCATAATAATTCTTAATTATCAAGGCCTATTTGTCTCGAACCATAAATAAGGAAATTAAGAATCTTTATTTATGAGCCAATTTCGGTAGTCGTAATGGTCGAGTCTATCCAATTCACTTCCATGAGGCGAGCAGTATTTCGATTCATATTCATCAGCGATTGAGAAGCCCTCCTTCATTTGTTTGACTTAATTGGTGCAAGCGTTCGGAGAAGTTATTGCAAGTCTGCAATTCAACTCAGAAGTAGTCGCAGTGAAAGTTGGGTCTTTTCGCCTCGAGGACCTCTTCTTATCTGCCCACTGAAAGTAATGGGAATCTCGGCGAACTTTGCCTATTAAGAAGGTTTGTTATAATTAGGGCCCATTGGAGTCTCTTCATATATGACATTGGACGCTGTGGGTCCCTAGGGTGAATTCCTCCATTCTCCTCAATGCCTCTTTGTGTGTGGTCGATCTCATTACTACCTGCTCCTCCCCGACCCGACTTCCTCACAGAACCCATTAAGCTAGCCGAGCCTTGAGCCTCATAGGTGAAGGGTGCCGTTCTCTCGGCACGTCTTCTCATTCCAATTCCAAAGAAAGTCCTGGAAAGGAAGAAGGAATAGTAATGTCCCAATATCCCCAGAGTCAACGCGGAACATACGACGGTGAGGGGCCTTGGATGTCAATGAGGTTCTCGGAGGGAATGCACTCAGTCAGTCGGAGGGAATGGGCCGCAAGAGCCCACATTTCCGTTCAGCTCCTCGAGGTCGCGAAACGGGAGAGATGAAGAGATGAAATGGCCCTCGCAATTTTACTCATAGTGGGACCTTAAGCTTTCTTCATCTCGACTTCCTTCTCCTATCTCCTACTTAATTTTCCTGTCGTAAAAAAACAATGGTCTTTATCTTCAAAATGGGATATTTCATTTTTGTAAAAGGTTTTTCCTCAAATTGGGCCGAGCCAAGAGATAATGTTTACGGAGGAGTCGTGAGAGATCTTCCCTCCCAACCTGTCTCCAAGACTCTTGGGAGAAGAGGGGCATTGACTGCCCCGGCTAAAGGCCATGCCATGAGTGGATAAATGCTTAATTATATGGCGCATTGTCCGTGCTCAATGAGCCGGCATCTCGACGTTCGCTCTCGTCCCTCGTTCGAGTGGGCAACCGGCGAAGAGGAACTCATACTCCCCTGTCCATATTCCACTCAAGTGAAACGGACCCCTTGAACATGAGACCTTTCGTGGTGGTCTTCTTGGCAGCTTCCTCTCGACTCTGCTTCCCGTTTGGCTCCCTCCTCTTCCTCTTCATTCCTCTTGGCCAAATCTAATCCTGTCCTCATGCCAAATAAGGTCAATACGACCCGACCCTTCTCGCACCCTCTTCAAATACCAAGCTCAAGGACCATAAACCACACCTTGCCATTAACACACGTAATCTTACTCAACTCACGTCCTCAATACCCAAATTGCGGTCAAAATACACAATGTATTTTTAGTTCAATAATCTAAATACAAAATAATACTCAAGATAATATCCGTTCGAGTGAAATCAACTTCTTTTTATAATATATTATGTATTTATGCATGTGTACCTAATACCATACATTATAATTAATATTGTACAGTATTATTTAAATAATTGTTTTTAAATTATTATTGAATCATTTCCTTGTTTTTTATTTGTCCTATTTAACACAGCAGTTAAATAAAATATTAATGATGTAAAGAAGCCATAAGACAAAAAATTTTATTAAAACTTGAAGGTCATATCATAAAATATTTCATAAATAGTGAGCTGTAAGTAAACTCTAAAAAGTTAAATCGTTCAAATATTACACTTCAATTTATTATGTAACAATAAATGGAGGTTTATATGGCATATCCTCGTTAATAAAGGATCGTTCGTAAAAGAGTCCAATTTTAATTCGTCATGAAATATTTTAGATGGGATGAGAAGCGAGTCTCACAACACGCAGTGTGAGATAAAAGTATTAAGTATAAGTAAGGTATTAAGCGGCACCGGCTGAGTCAAAGGAGGAGATCAGTTTTTCATTAAATGGGTGGCTAGAGAGAAAAGTTACATAATGGCTCATAAAAGGTGGAGGAATGACGGGTAAGAGGTTCCTCGGCTCCTCATTCTGCGGTTCAGAAAAAGAATCAATTTTAATAAACCAGACGCTTCACTGTGATCCTTTTTAATTAAACTAACGTTTCCAACAAAACAATTTTGGAGGAGTTATAAAGCCAAGAAGGCCTTCACAACCCACATCCTCTGTCATTAACGACTTTAACTTCCCTTTTACTCTCTTTCCCTTTATCTCTCTTATTTAAGATTCCGATAATTGCAAAAGAGCCGATAACCCCCGGCCAGAGAACCGCACTGTCCTCATTTGCGAGGCTCCCAAGTCCTGGCTGCCTCTCGCGCCCCGATGGAGCTCGTAATGAGGAGAAAGTCGTAAATCAGAGACCTCGAGACCTTCAATGTTTATAGGTAAATAAATGGAGGGTGAAGACTCGATTTGAGCTCCAAAACGCTCAAAAAGTTTGGTAATGTGAAGAGGGTCTGCCTAATGAAATTAATCTGTCAGGAATTGGCAAATGTGTGAAAGCAATTTGTGGGCCATTGATGTCAGGGAGATCATAGCGGTGTCGCATTAAGCGTGATGCATGGAGCGTGAGCTTTAAGAATCTAATACCCCACCCACCCGTTTCATCAGGTAAACGGACTCTCACCCCGCCTCGCATGGCAAATATCGTTAATAACATCTAGCGTAACGAATGAAAAATGCCTCAATAAAAAATGAAATTCCCATCTGAAGTCCCTCCGTCCTCCCCCTCCTTCCCGAGAGTGTCAGCGAGGGGAGTGATAAGAGGACAAGGCAGAGCCCGGCTCTTAGTTTTTACAGCCGTCTCAAGAGACTTATTCGCCTCCTCCTTGTATTTCTCATTAGGCAAATGCTTCCTCCTCCCCGAGCTCACCACAAATCAGGAGGAGGTATATTTCAGCTCTAGGACCTCGTCCGCAATTCCTGGCTGATCTATGGCTCTATTCCTCTCACTCGAGTTCATAAGTTACAGAGATTTTTAAAACCTCATTTTCTATTCGCATGCTCTCGGGAAGGGGAAAGGGCTTGGTGGCGAGAAGGGCCTGAGTAATGGGAAGAAACGACCCACAACCCGCCTTCTTGCTTGTTTTACCAATTTCAATCCCCTCCACTTAGCCCAAATCCCCTCTAATGCATAATATGAAAAATTATGGTTATTTCGGGGAAAATAATGACATTAAGGTTCGCTCAACGACCTGCTCTGGGCATTCCCTGGATTCTGCATGGACGAGAGGAAAGTGATTGAGGGGATTGAAGGCGGAGAGCCCCGCTCTTCCCTAATTACCGAGTGATCATGTGGAGAGGAGGCCTGAGTCATCAATTAGGCCTCATTTGTAAGCAAGGTAATTAAAGAGATTCTTTTTATTCGGCCCACGGTCCGAGGAGGTGGACGGTTTTTGCTCAGAGAGGAGTGGCGAAGAGCCGCTGGTGAGAAGATATCTTTTGAATTATGAGGCTCGGATGGACGTCAAAGGCTCACGTACCCGAAGGTTCCTACACGTAGCCCACGAGTGCCTCGCAAGGCTTCGTATCTTCCGAGTCGGATGAGGAGAAGGAGCATTAAATACAGCTTCGACGAAGAATTGTTGAAGTTTAATTGTTATTTATGGTCGATTTTTATTTCATTTGGATGGACGTTCGCACCATTATCGTTTCCTATTTGGCATCTTATATCAAAGTAAATGACGCTCCTCCATTTTGCAACGGAAGGCTCGCCACCCTTTTCCCTACAAAATCCTTCCCTCATTCCGGGCTCCTTTCTCCGGGCCAACATCCCCGTTGGAGATGCATGGGGCCAGCCGCGGAGCTCGGACTCAATTGATTCCCAAATGAAATGGGGAGTGAAAAAAATAGAAAATTATGGCCATTCCCTCATCTTTCCAACAGTTGATGTCATGGGCCCATTTTCTATTGATTCTCCTTCCTCCAAGCGAAATTCATATGGGCCGATAAATTTATCCTCCTCCTTTAATGAAATCACCCAAAATGGAGGCCATAAGAACCTTTACGGAAAACATCGTTTCTCGTAAAGCCCTTCCCGCTCCCCCCAGACTCCGTTCAATTGAGGGAAAGGACGTAAGCTGGGAGCGAGGAAAGAGAATAATAATAATAATAATCGTTTATGTAGCTCTTCCGAAGAGCCTGATTTTATGGAGAAGACGCTCCCATGATGTCAATTTTTAATTTCGAGGAAAAGGTTACATAAGCTTTTGGCAAAACGGGAAGGAACTCATTGGGAATTGAAATAGGGGGAACCAAGATGGAATCCAGATGAGGAGAATGACAAAGGAGGTCCGCGGGAGACGCAGGGGACATTTTGTTTGGGCACAGATGGCTGATGGTCGTGATACTTTTGAGCGATTATGCACGTGCATGACGTGACATGAGGAGCCGCGAGTTTCCACTCCCAAATTTTGCGGAGAAGACAAGAGGCTTATCTCGATAAAAAGATGAAGAAGAGGAAAGGGATAATTTGCTTTGCGAGCAGAAGGACGGAGGAATCCTATCTCTCAGAAGGCTACGAGTCCACAAACGAGCTCTTCCATATTTACGGAAACTACGACTCACAGACCGAAAAATTTCCCCCCAAGTTCAAATGGCGCGAGAGAAATGTGACAAAAAGAATTCTTTATGATGCGACTAGAAAGTCAAGATGGGAATAGCTGAGGAGCCAGGGCTCTCATCTCCATACTTTTCTCTATCCCCTGCACGAGGAGTTGGCTGCCGCTTCTCGCAATCATCTTGATCCCTTCGATCTCGATCCCCGCTAGCTCCATGAGGTCAGCTCCCACAACTCCCTTTCTATAAACCTCACATCTTTTATGTTCAGCCAACTCTGCACTTTTATAATGATGATGATGGAGCCGGAGCCTAATCTCTCCACGCATCCAATTCCCTGTTGTGGAATGTGTCAAGTTGGGAATAAAAGAACTTTGGGTCCCCGATATTTTTCTCCTCCTTCGCCCTCACTTACTCTTTAATTGGCTCCTGAGCCTACATTTTTTAAAACTAAGCTACTTTCAAAACCAATACTGCTAATTCATCACATCATCACGAAACCCCTTAGAAAGCCTTCTTAAACTTCAAGCTACACGTCGTTTTCGAACATTCCTGTCACTACACTTCCACAAATTCACATCAAAGATCAAACGACTAACTTATTAAACTTTAACCATAATTTTTTATTTATTTTATACACGATTATTATTCTATATTAATTGGCTATGTGCATATGTAGCATATTATATTTATATATCGTATTCTACATTTATCTACTAAAATAATGTAGAATAGAATATCTGTAATACAAACTTATATGCGTACAGATATGAGTACAACATATAAAGTAATGAGATAACATACATTATTTATTATGATTTATCAGAGTATCTTATTCATCTAAGCTTTTATGTAATGACTCCAAAAGCTTTAAATATTCGACATTTAATAATACTCAGCCTAAACCTCGAGCGCAAAGAATAGTAAAAAGGCAATAAAATGCGAGCGTACTTTTTATTAACATTACTTCTCGAAAGACATTTGTAAATATTTGCTTGGAAGAGGGTAATAGAATAGAGGGAAATAGTGAGACCACTAGAGAAATCTCCCAGCTTTGATTATTTGTTGGAAGGAGGGATATTCTCGTTTTCCTCGCCATTCGCATTTTACTCACTCGCGACTTGGAGAATGGGAGCTTTGAAAGAGCTAAGAAGTTTCATCAATACTTGTTTGAGTGGATCCCTACACACGTATGCTTCACTTCCCCTATATTGAGTTGTTTAAGAGCAATTCTTTTGACGAAGAGAAGATTTCCGAAATGTGCTAATGCTCCATGGATCATTTTATTTTGAAATGACGAGTTCATGCGGATATGAACACCATAACTCTTTTATAAAAGGGCCAGATTAAACCATTGTTTGCATGTACACTGATCCCCAATGCTATGGCTGTATTTTATACAGGGAAATTGAAAATAAATTCCGGCCCTGGCTCATTAAGAACAACATGGGGGAAAAGTGTAGAAACCCATTGGGGTGGTCAACTGACTAATAAACGAGACTGGGGATGCTGTTAGTTGGGAAGGTAATAAAAGATAAGAGCTGACTCCTCCGTAACTCCGATGATTATCAGAGGAAGAAAATGATGAAGGAGAGGAAGATTGCCTACAATGGAGTTGAAGTCGAACATTGTTATTTGCTCTCTCCCTTGCTGGCCAAATATTGACATAATCCTCTCCTTACGCGATTGAGTCTTCATCATTCATTCGG
Organism: Neelides folsomi; assembly: GCA_034687125.1. NCBI lineage: Eukaryota > Metazoa > Arthropoda > Collembola > Neelipleona > Neelidae > Neelides > Neelides folsomi. The sequence continues at coordinate 15,955 of JAQGBZ010000317.1, read as the reverse complement.
TTACCGGACGGACTTTGTGGGCTCTTGAGTCCTAATCCTTCGTCACCAAATAAGAGCTTTCCATCCCAACCCCTCCAATTTATTTCTCCACCGAGCCACTTATTATAAAAGACCAATATTTATTTCCCACGTCCTTTTGAGTGTTTTCCAGAGGCTTCCTCCCTTGACCTCAAACGGAGAGTTTCGGAAGGCGAAGATGATGGGGAACCGGAGAGGGGAAATGCAAAGCCTCGAAATCCCAGAGTCCTCCGGAGGAGAGAAAGGAAATGCTCTCCATTTTGAGCCACTTTTTGGTTCAATAAATAAGGGGGAGCAGATCTTTCGACATTTTATTATTTGAAGAAATAAAATGCTGATGCCAGCTTTTGGCACGTGTTTCTTCTCCATTTGCTTCTCCTTTGGTTTCCTTTTTGATGGGAATGAGATGTGAAATGTCGCGGAAGTTAAGAAAGAGAAATAAAATGCTTATATATGTATACAAGAGTCGCGGTGACGTCTATAGAAGCTTTACTGCTTTCTTTGCCCCTTCTTCAATTTTAATCTCCCTCCCTCCGAAAAAATTAAATGGGGAAGTAGAGGTTTTCCAAAGATTTTCCTTTTGTTTTACATCCTTTTTCCTCCAAGTTCCTGCAGAGCCAAAAGTTTCCTCATCTCCCGCGTTACGACTCATTCGAATAGAGATATAATCTCGGTGAGTATCGACGAGCCTCCGTTATTAATCAGAGGGGAAGGAAGCTTGATATTATTTCTCTTTTCCGCGCGACGCTCAATGTTGACTCGCTCCGGTTCGGAAATGAAGGGCATATAGCCAGGCATTGCCAGTACTTCCGCAGATAGCACATCTCCCTCGTTTCTGCCTCCCTCGGTCCTGACTTTTAATTCCAATTTGATGAAAGTCTGTTGGCCTGATTCATTTTCTCCCAAACATTGGGAAGAGGGAGATGAGGGGCTTGAGGCTCATACAGACGCTCATCATCAGTCGAGGAGAAATCAATATGGAGAAAAGCCGAGAGAGAGGAAGGAGTCACTGCTTGGGACAAATCCTTCACTTGACAGACATGACAAACTCGTCGGTCTCAGCATCGGCTCAGGATTTATTCAACCAAGCTTGACAACTCTATAATAACAATAATATTTAGTAAACTACGTATTTACTCATCTATACATAGTTCCAAAATTCAATCGTTCTAAAACCTATATTTATGAGTACTTACAGATGTACTCTACAAAATTCCTATATTTTTTTCAAAATACTTCGCATGGAACCAAATCATGTAAACTGATTGTGGTTGTTATAACTAATTTTAGAGCGATAATAATAATTATTTTAAAATTATAAAAAGACTAAAATTCCCTGATTCAAACATGACTTAAATAAAATAAGTATGTTAACTTCAAGGCATACTTGAAGCGTCAATAGGGCGAGAAATAGAATGATATAATAGAAAATTGTTTCACAATTCCCATCTAATTTGTAGTCTGTCTATAAGGTGTAATTGATAAGCGGTAATTTGGAATTTTATTTAAATATCAAAATTAAAAAATTTCGAATTCCCGCTTATAAATGATACATTATAAGCAAAAAAATGAATGCGCATTGTGAAACAATTATCTTTCATTTTTCTAATTCTCGCCCCATTACCGCTTCAAGTATGCCTTGAAGTTAACGCCGAGAATAGTGTAATGATCTTATTGTCTTAAGATGTATGTATTGTTAAAACAATTGGAATTTACCAAATAGAATTTTATTGATGAATCAATTTATTTGACTTTTGACATTTTGCATTGTGTTAAACTGTCAATTTACGAAAAAGACATTTTCATTTATCTTTTGTAATTATTCATTAGAGATTCTAACAGATTTTGGTGTATTTAAGACTCGATAAAAGAAATATTCCTTTAAAAAGAAAAATAATGGGACAATTAGTTTTCTTCTGTAATTTGGAAGACGAGTGGTTGGAAAGAGAGGTTTATTAGCGGCCATTCCGAGTTGAGAATCAATTCCCCTGCGGAATTGGAAAAGAAGTGTTGAGCGGAGGAATTATCCCGGTGAATGGGCATGGAGCGGTATTCAATATGCTGCCTTATTCCCTCGACTCTCATAAAGCAGGGACCTTTGCGAGGACGCGATACAAGATTAGAAGCTGGAGATGGGAATGGGTATCTTGCGCTGACTATTAGTCGCTGGCCCCTTTCGAATGTAAAGAGGCAGCGAGGTTTGGATGGTGGCCGTGATTCTGATTACGTACTCAGATTTTGAAGAGACTGCCGGGAGACATAGAGTGTGAGAAAGGGTATTAGAGAGAGGGAAAAGGAGACGAGTGAGTTGGAGACATAATGGGACGCAAATGGAAAAAGTCAAAACTTCGTTTCGTATGCATGGAACAAGGCTCATGAATTGAATCTGAAAATCGTTTTATTACGTCATTAAGCTATTCAATTTTTCTCCTCTCCCTCGCTCTCCTTTTCATTTCCTTCTTCAATCAATGGAATTCTACCAATCTGTTCCCTCCTCCTTATTACGGGATTCTCCCCTCACCCTTCGGCCTCCCTATCCCTTTCCATGGAGAAAAAGGTAGGCCTCAACCATATGTATATCGAATTAGAAGAAAAAGTCGGAATTTAGATTTTGGCTCAGAATTTCAAAGGATTTGGAACCCGTTTACTCTCTTTTCACAAAAATTTTCCAATCATTTTGCGTCTGACGTCGAGCCGAGATAGCGATAAAAGCCAAGGTTTAAGACTGATGAAGTTTCAGTGAAGGAGACGAGAAGAGTGAAATCTCTTTCCACTCCGAAGCACTTTATTACATTCGGATCCTAAAATCTAATCAAAATCAGCGCCTCGACCGCCTCCGCTTCAAGCAAACCTTTAAGAATCTTAGAATCAAACACTTTGATTTATTTATTAAATAAATCTCCCTCTGCCTTTCAACTTTACAAATTGGTTTAAAACCAAGATTTAATGACGTAGAATGCTTCTATTTTAAATAAACTTAAAAAGGTAGTTAAAAATTAAATAACTCATATTTGTTGAATAAAAATAATCAATACATTATGTATCTGTATATGTACTAGTAAATATTGTATATTTTGATTTATATGAAGCGAAAATCATAAAATTAACTTATTAGAAAACCTTGCCTCTTTTTGATCAACTTGTTTTAACCAATTAATCCATTTTTATTAATCTACAATAAGTATTCTAAAATTATTAGTATTTGTATTTATAAGTATTCTAAAATTATTAGTATTTGTATTTATAAGTATACGAAGTTCATCAAACTAGAATCATACATCAGATAAATTTTCTTTCGTGTCAAATAATAACAATTTAGTATTAAAGGATTGTTGGTATATGTTGAAGTAAAAGGTAGGAAATAACACTACGTGGAAGTGTGGAAAAAATTGAAAATAAACCTGAAGAAATATGAGTAGTTATAAGCACTACAATATGAACATAGCATTGAAGATTGTAGACTTTAACAAAGCAACTGTTTACTTAAGAATGGAACCACAAAAAGTCGAAAGTTTGTAGACTTTTTCCTATTTCGTCTTGATAGTAATATCAATCAGATGAGTAGTGAAGGATATACTCATGTAGTGAATATACGCATGATGGGCATGATAAAAATTTAATGTGATATTCCTTTTCTTCTCCTTGGGTTCTAATACAATATTGCCAAGCCAGAGAGGAGCGTGAGCAAATAGCGAGGGTAAACGGAATTATGCACAATTCCAGCAGGTAAGTGGGATTATTGTGATCTCTTCTCCCTCCCTGCCATTTATTAATATTACTATTATATTATATCGTGGAGTGGGAGAGCAACAGTCCAAGACGGCCGGCCATTACTCACCCGTAGACTCGGCGGAGAATCGATTGTAGGGGAAAGAATTTTAGGGCTCGTACGAAGAGGTCATGTAGAGAGAGTCTTCTCCTATTCTCCTATACGCGTCCCTCAATTCACTCACACAGAGTTGTATTCCAATGAGGATCTTTCTTCTTGTGAGCCATCGAGGAGGTCCATTGAGTTCTAAGTAGTCCCACCATTACATCCATCCCTCCATTTCATTAGGAGTCTACGGCTCTCATTTCAATGGATTCACGACCCTTATAATATTCTTAGTCTCCGTCTTCATCGCCCACCAGCCACACAGTTTCCATCTCCAGCCTCTTCCCCATTTCCTCGTCTCAGTCGGCTCTCAGCCTTCCCAGTCCCAAAAGACCTTTTCCAAAATTTCCCAAAATTACACTTCTACAACTGGAGAAAGTTAACTTACTTTATCATCAATCTTTACGACCGCCCTCGAAAAGACAGGCACATCTTCGGTGTTCGCTTCTCTCCTTCCCTCTCCCAGGCTCCGGGAGCATAATCTCTCGGCTTTAGCTTTCCATCCTCCTTCCCCCCTAATTTATTACCAAAACGGCAAATTAGCACAATAAATTGAAACCAGTCCTCCAATTTAATCAACATTTATTCCTTTTATTTATTCTCGCGGAATTACGCAGAGAGCTTCTTTTCAATTCACTTTGAAAACAGTGTAATGAGAAGTGAAGGTAATAATATTGGAGGCTAAAATAAATAGAGAGGCTCGCATTAGATACACGATGGGCTTGGAAAGAAAATTGTTGGAAATCCTCAACGAATTTAGCTCAATTCACAATAATTGCGGCTCTCAAACGAATTCCGTAATTTGGGATTTACTCAGAATCAAAGCCTCAGAATCTCTTAAGCGTCTTTATAAACAGAATGGGGGAATGGGAGGAAGCTGAGCTGAGTGGAGATCCAAAAGGCCAGATAGAAATTGAGAGAGAGAGGAAAATGGAGTTATTATGGAAGCGAGAGAGAAAGAGGAGATGAAAGTAATATAGTAAAGTGAAAGTGGAAATCTCGCCTAGAGGCAGGATGAATGGGAAATGGGGTTTGGAATGGATTCTATGCCCATTTGATGGCCCTATTGAAGAGAAAGAGATGACCAGCGGAGGAAGGCCGTATAATAATATTATAAGTATTACTACGGGAGATGCAGAGCGGCCACTTCATTTCGCAAGGCTAGTTGCCGAGAGAGAGAATTATGGAACTGAGGTTCCGGTCGTAGATGTCAAGCGAGAAGACAGACACAGGGGATCAGTCTGCCTCGTGTATTCGTCTCGAGCCTTCTCAAGGCCTCTCCACTTACGCTCCTTTCCCATCGACTCGGAGAAGAGAGAGTCTCTCAATTTCTCCCGGTCATTTGATCCCATCGAAACCAAGGCTCCGCATCGCCCTATCTCGCCCTGTACATACACGTGGATATGAACTATGGCTCTATTGTCCGCCGCTGAAAGTGAAGTTTCTTCTCCGGGAAAGCGCCAACACACGCCCATCCATTACATTTGCTCACTTATCCCCAGTGCCGTGTTTATTTTTTACTCTCCCTTCCGACGCATCTGAGGGAGCCATAAGGACGATCGGGGATATAAATGGACTAGACTTCTAAGCCCGGCTTAGCGCATTGAGAAGATTGACAAGACAATCCCACACCGATCCAACTTCGGTCCACCTTCCTCTACATGATTGTCAAAGAACCAGTCAGTCATTTCACATCCTCCCCCTCCACTTCACCAAAATGAAAAATGTCAATTTGTGGAAGGGAAGGAGAAAATTAGAGTCGAATTTAAAATTTTTATTTCTCTTCCCCTGACCTCATACATAATTCTTATTTTACGTTGCAAATACCGTTCAAATGATAATTCGAAAATCTGCAATTATTCATAAGGGTCCATTCGTTATAATAAAAAAATATAAAAAATCAATATTATAAGTAATTACAATTTATAATCATTATCGATTTATTATTTAAAGAGAAATATAATATTAAAGCTTTTAATACTCGTTTGTATCATTTTCATTTTCCTTTCATTAATCTTGGTCATACAAAAGCACAAAACAACATTATAATCAACTTTATTGATCCACAAATTGACTTGCTCTAAATATCTATGGACTAAATTTTAAGTAATATGTAAGTTTGTGTAGTTTCACCGAAAAAATAATATTAATCAACATTACAGATAGACATATCTGTCAAAGAACGGAGATGGTGCATTCACTCATTTCATTTTAAAATAGCTGATGAAATTAAATTACTGAACGAGTCTGCCGGGATTCTCCTTCGATCTCTTCACAAAACGTAATAATGTAAAAAGAGAAATGTGGAGTTTATTTGGAAAGGCGAAGAGCTTCCTTTCGCATCCTCAAACTACAGGAAATTGGACCTCTGATTTCCAATTTAACTTCGTTCCCAGATTACATATAAAGAATATACCATATTGTATGAGCAAACATGATGATCATGGAGAATTTTACGTCAAGTTTTATATACTACATAGTACTTCCTATGTACACATTAGATACTGGTAAATTTATACTTCTTTAAAATAACATACCATTACTACATATGTACATACTGATAGATAAGTAATTTGTAACTTAAGCTTGTACATACAAGTAATATGACTTTTACATATTTTCCCATTCCTCAATGTTTAAAGTGTCAGTAAGTATAAATATGTTGGTATTATGAAATGTCTATCGTAGAAAATAAAATAAAAAAACTTTAAGGTTTGAAATAATAGAATACTATCACATTTAATTAATGAAAATATCTAACGACAAGAAAAGTATCAGTGCATTCATCTTATAATATGTATACTAATATGACGTACTAATAGTAAGTAATATCTGAAACTTGCATAGTTAGGAAATGCTTAGAATACAATTTTCCCCTTGAGTAGAAGTAGAAGTAAAGAAAATAGAAAGGCTTTTCAATTGATGTTTCATTAGTATTAAAACATGAGTTTATTGGATCAAAATGTTTCACGGCATTCAATTTGTGATGATGGACGCCATGAAGAATATCCAAATTGAGGAACAGATGAGCCCTAAACACACACATGTCTCTGTATTTGAAGATAACGCAATAAAAATATTGGAGAGGCAGAGGACAAAGAGAGGAGATAACCAGGAGTGATGTGGAAAGACGAAAATACATACTTATATGTCATCATGATGAAGACATAAAGAAAATAAGAGGCCTGTGAGACAGGATAATCATATGGAACTGTCATTTACATGAGAGACATTAACCGATGGCAAATGCTTTGTAAGTTTTTAACCACTTCTCTAGTTCCAATATTCGAGTCCTCATTATTTTTCCATAGGGCTTGTAAATGACATCAAGAAGTACACTTAATTATAGAACCTTTGACGGATTTCATACTTTATTCCATTCTTACATCTTTGCGGACATCTGTGTGAGTAAAAGTAAGAATATACCAACAATGTACAAATAGCTCGGAGAATAGGCATATTAAGAAAGTTATATTCTTAAGAATTGAATTTCTCTTTTGGAACAATGTAAATATAGAAAACATGCGAGCTTGGTAAGGAAAGAAAGAAAAAAACAGAAATCCTCCTTTCTTGAAAGAAAAACTTGGGGGACTTTTATTACTAGAATTTTTGATAAAAATTTTTTTGTTTGATTCATTAAAAAAGGAAGACTGACAATAAGATAAAGTTACTTTTCATTGAAGATGAAGGATTCACTTTGGTAAAAATGAAAGAAAGATATGAAATAAAATTCTTTTATTGAATAAAACTTCCAATTAGTGGAATTGCGTTATTTATGTAAAAAAACTTTCATCAGAATTAATTAATAGACAGCTTGAAACGACTTGAAATTGGATGAAGCATATAAAACATTTACAATTACAACACATAAACTATTTGTACATTTTTGGGGTGGTTGTAGTTTCCCATTGCTCCCACAATTGAAAGTAATTGGTAATTCAAAAATTTCCACAAAAAAGGCACGATATTCCAGAAGCTGTTTATTATCAAATACGATTTTTTACTGGGGGTTGAGCTGACTTGAAGATAAATGTGAAGGTGATTTCAAAGAAAGCATTCCGCCACTATTTTTCCCATCATGTTTATACATACATACATTGAGTAGTTTTACAACCAAAGGTGTTGTGCTCGAGTTGGCCAATGTTAGAGTGTATTAGGTCTATTGGCTCTTAGGTTTTGTTCCAGACGATTGCTTTTCCGTAATAAAAGAGCCGGATTGAATTCTTGAGTAGAGAGTTCATATATATAGTCTATAAAATAGATTGCAACGACGCCCTGGAGAGTACCCATGGAGGGGAGATCCCGGGGATGAGATGGAATGGCGCAGGTGTGTTCTAATGGGAATAGAAATATATAATTGTGCTCGTGTTTAGCCGTTTCTCTGTGTGACCCAGGGAAGGACAAGATAATGGAGGTCGGTTATTGAGGGACGATATGAGGAAGTAGCGAGAACTGTATGCATGATGAATGTTCCCGAGGTTGGGTGAGTTATTCTGCCGCCCAAGTGGTCCCTCTTCTTCGGAGAGCGGACGAGCGGGTGAGGCAGTGGAAATAGGTAGCCACGATAAAAGCTTCAAGTAATGGACTACGATCGGGGAGAATTTATGGAGTGTATTCCTCGGGCAGGAGAGCTTACGAGATAGGAGATAGTTGGAGTGTAATCGTAATAGTAATAGGAGTCAGGAGTTCCCAAAGTGCGAACCCGGGAGAGAACTGGTGAAATTCATGGGGAATAAGTAGGAGGGGAAGGTAAGGCTTCCATCAGGCAAAGAGGCATATCTCCCTCCTTCTTCCTCGTGACTCGAGAAAAGGCGCTGCGGAAAAGAAGGCCAGAGATTTATGCTCGCTTTGTGCCCAATGTTGTATAAAGTGTCGTAAATAATTTTTAGCAATGAGAAGTTGGGAGTATGTATGGGCGGCATAGAGGGGAAGAAGCCGCTATAGATGTTGAAGTGCCGTATGCAAAAACCCTTAACTCAATATGCAACTTCCGACCGGGAAAGAGAGAGGAACCGTAAAGCATCTCGTGCCGATTCCTATATTCATTTATAACCACGCCAACTTGCTCCTCCATTCAAAAGTAGGGCTAATAAAAAAGACTGGGAAAATATCATGATTGATAAAGAGAGAAAAATGGCCATTAGCCGTCTTGACATGCCGAGCGTTTTATCTAGCGCATTAAAAGAGAATTAATTAATTTATTCAAATTTTTTGATGCGAAATTTTAAATTCAGCTCGGCAATTGCTCAGGCGGAAATAATATAATATATGTAGCAGTGTTGGGGAAAGTTATGAGGTCTTGTGGCAGAGGAGTCAAACCTTGGGTGACTCCCTCCGATTCAAATTTAACTCATGTAGAAAATTCCCTAATCTCTATGCAAAGATGAGGGGATATTGGGGCTTGGCCCATCTGCTCTTCGCCTCTCATATTCCACGCATTAGTCGGTAGAACATACGTCGTCGTAATGCCTCAGATAAAGAAGATGAGATCGAGGAGTTCCAGGGTGTTGAGATGAAAGTGTAGCTTCTGGCAGACTCAGGAGATTGAAGAGGTACGCAAAGGAACGTCAACCATTTATATTGGATCTAAAGTAAAAAATGAGACAATAATTTTCTATTTTGTGCCAAGATGACAGCCTCATTTATCAAGGGTCAGAGCCTCTTCGTTCGTCCTGTCTTTGATGAGTTCGATAAGAAACTCGTTAGTCGGAAAATGCAAATAGGAGCGGCGGAAAGTCTCGAGGCCCACTCGTGCAGATTTTAAACTTGGTGTGTGGCTCATCTTCTTCAAGATGGTTTTTTTCACGGGATTGAAAGATAAGGAGCTTTGTGGTAGATACGATACAAATACTTACATACCGTGAGCTGTAAAATTCTTGTACGTCCTCACCCTCCTCAGATTAAAGATTTAAGAAGCCTGCTTAACAACTTGAGTAAAGACGATGTTTGTTGATACATTGTTTCTCCATATTACTCAGTAGATATTAGGAGAACAAGTACCGGGTGACCAGTCTGATCCACTCATCTATATGCAACATTACGAAGATAGGAATACTATGTACATACTGAATTAAATTATTAAAAACGGCGTTTTATATCAATCCAATTGTCAACAATTGTCAACAATTGATTGTGTTGATGGTTTTCACAAAAAAATAAAATTCTCATTTAAATATCATTTTATAATTATGCATTTTGTAATTTTTATAATAATTTAATTCAGTTTATACATAAATATTCCTATCTTCGTAATGATGAGTGGATCAGACTGGTCACCTTGTACTTAATGTGAACAGGACAACTTTTAAATTTTTAAATTGTACTCGTACATTATACAATACATATGTACGTCATTATGGTGTATAATGAATCCATGTGAAGTGGAAAATGAAAAATAAATAATAGTAAGGTAAGCATTATTATTATTTGAGATTCGATTGACTAATAACCTGTATAATATTTATAGAGTGATTTTAAAATTTAACTTTTTACTAATATTAATTACATAGCATATGTTTTATATTATGATCTTATAACTAATGTCATGCGTTAATTTGTTTTTGAGGAGAACCTTTTTAACTAATACGGAGTTTATTGACAAAAAAGTTTAGCCACATGATAATAGCAAACCTTGATATTGCATTTTTTACATTTGTAGGGGGAGAAAAGTCTATTAATGAAGTGTATGTATCTGGAGCTCGGTTAAATTAGAAAATTAGAAAACTCTGTATTTTATGAATAAACATCATTCATTTGGGACATGTGAGTTTGCGATGGTTTTTCTAATTTACCAGCCCTTCCCTTCTGCGTTTAGTCTATTTGCCGGTTCTCAGAGCCCGATGTTTCCGAGAGAGGAAAAAAAGAGTTATAAGTGGTGAATTATAATCTAAGAAATTAAAGAGAAGAAAAGTTTTATGGTGTGATATTTCTTCACTTTTAATCAGATTCCTTGCTCTCCAACAAGCTGGGGTGAACCCACGGACCAAAAAGTTTGTAGAGGTTGAACTTATTAGTTTGGCCCCGATACGTAATAGATTCCTTCAAACTCTTTTCATCACTCACACACGGTCTGGTTTCCATTAGCGAAGCGCCGTTCCTCATCTGCATACGGGAGGGGAGCTCCATGAGTCATAAAGCCGCTGAAGCTGTGAGGGTCATTAATTGCCAACTCCAATTAGTCCATGAGGCGCCACGGGTCGTAAAATCCGTGTGGAGGAGAGAGGAGGAAAGAATCGCGAAACCCATCTCCACTATTTGTTTTCTTAGTTCTCGTAGGTAATAGGAGGAGAAGGGAATTGGACTCCATAGGAAGATGGAACGGGTGAGTCGTGGGGAGTTCTTCCAAGGAACAATATGTCAGATGTCAAATCCTGTGGCCAAACAAGAGACTTCGCCTCACAGGGAAAAAATATGTCAAATCCACGAGAGTGGAGCTACGAAGCCTCGTCCTATTCATCAGCCTTGCTGCTTTTCAACTAGTTTGCACCATTTCTAAGAATACCCTCCTCCTTGGATTCGAGAAATGGGGAAGAAGGTGGAGGAGAGTCATCAACTGGATGAGCTCAATCGACTCAATCCCATTAGAAAAGGCAACAAGACAAGAGGCTTATAAATACTCCACTTCGTTCATGTCATGGTCTCAGAGCTCGCCGACTCCATTTCAGCTCACCCTCGAAGAAGACCCTCTCGAGAGAGGAATGAGGCCATTTCGGAGAGTTACGAAGGCTCGGGAGCACCCACTGATGAGTCTGATTGGAATTGATGGTTTCCCTGCTCTCCCTCCATAAATTTCCCCCGTTGCATTCATCTGTCATTGAATCTTATCTCCTTGATTATATCTCTCCGCTGTTCCAACCGCAAACCTCGACCATTTTCTCAATTATTTTCCACTTTTTCTTATGAAGTGACGGGAAATTTTACTCTTTCAATTGAACGAAAACCTTTGAGTAATATACTTTATTACATTTCTCATTGTTCAACACAAAAAATACTTATGTTTTATCAAAATGATTTACTACCACATAAGTATTATATAGTCGGATTATTTAAACTTGCATATTACATTACAAAAGGTCTTGGGGGAATATTGGCGCTTTCGTACAAAAAGCTAATCAAATTCTTTAATGCTCTTTATTTATTCTACTATGTAAGTGTATGTAGGATAGATGCAAGTAGAGTATAACTTTAACAAATGCTTCAAACTAATTCAATGTTAATTTTTTGAATGGCATTTGATTGAGAACTCACTAAATATTATTAACAATACAAAGCATGACATTTTAATTACAATACCATTAGATTTATTGAGATATGTATTTTTCCTTCACCAAAGTTTATTCAATTACTTAGTTATGATGAGTTATGCTTATTGACCAGAATCAATAAGGAATGAGGGCAAGGCCCTAAGAAATACCAACTACCTACTTATCTCAAAAGAATAAAAGGGGAGGAAAGAATTCGATTCATCTGCTTGGGAATAAAAATGAGGTGCGACTGCCCCTTTGAACAACGAGCGCGAGGCAGAAAAGGAAGGGAACGTAACTTATTGGCTTCGTCCGCCCCTTGACCTAAACATTTTTCTGGAGGGAGACGATATCTAATCCCAAGTACCGATGCATTCAAAGTGCTGAGAAGAATGTATCTCAGATCATTATCTAATTTTATCTAGAACCACGAGAGTGAAGACTTGATTTAAGGGACCAACCCACATCGCCCAAGTCCAGACCAGTTTCTAATCCTTCCATTTTGACGAATCTTCGTCCGCGGAGACAGTGAAGCAGAGAGTCACCAGAGAAAAATTTACCAACAAAAAAGAACCAATCTTGGTGCAATTCCTCAATTCATACACACTCTTATCTTATTGCTTTTTTTGTGTTCAACGATCCAGCGGTTCTCCAGGAATCCCAGCTTTCATCTTTCTTTCATTCTTCTATTTTACCATTTCTTTCATCTTTCGACTCTGCTTGAGAGGAGGAGAATATGGGAAAGAGTGAAAAGGAGGAGGGAGAATTTGAGGACTGTGTGGGGAGAAAACCAAGAAATAATTAGAATCGAAAGGAAATGGGGGAGTGGAGGAGGCACAGCAAAAGGAAGGCTCAAGCTGGGGCAAAAGGCAATAATTTACACTCGGTTTTTTCCTTCCTCCGACAACTTGTATTATTAGAATGATAATGGGATTACTTCGGCTTTTATATCGGTACATATGCGAAACACTTCTAAGCCGGTTGCCTCCAGGAGTTGAGCCTACATAACGCATCGACTCCTTCTTAACAATAGTTATTTCCCATACTTCACTAGCTATTTTCTTGTATTTACAAATAAAGGTTGGAAAGAGAATAAAAATTCCCAAATGAACCCTGTTTGGATATAATCTGTTGCAATATATTTAATTAGACGCTCTACATTTTTTGGTCGTATTACGTCTCAATGTTCTGAAAATGCCTGCAAAGTAGTCAATTATTTCAAATAAAGAGCCGTAATTATTATTTAACCAGAGGCTTCACACAAATATTCATTTTTAAGAACTTCCTTTTAAAGGGTTGAAAAGAATTAAAGTAAACTAATGGTGAATTTAGGCGATTATGAGGCAAGGACTAATATTTTTAAGTAGAGTCGAGGATTCGAGAACATTAAAAGCCGCACGTATATTGTGAAGAAACTTTATTTGCATAGAGAATGCAGAGAAGTTTTTTTTATTATTATTGTGACTGCATTCATACAATTCTTTACTATGATCTCCATATTAAATGTTCCCATACTCCGTTTGGCATCCACACTCACTCAAAGAAATGAGTTCTTTCTTTATCTCAACTTCTGGGCTCCCCTCTTTTCCGATCCTCCTCAAAAGACTCCTAAAGGATTTCAAATTATGCGATCCATTATGGTGAGGTAATACAGCTACTCTCCATCTAGCAAAGTGGCAAAAAACTCACAGGTCATATATAATATTGGTCTATATATCAGAAATAGAGTAAATCGGAATTTTGTATTAAATCAACTCCAAACCTTTTTATTTTCCTTTTCTCTTTTCCTCTTAATAAATTAAGAATGCTCATCATTTTGAAGGTTGATAAAATTTTTCTAATTAATTGCTTATGTTTCAGTTGGAATTATCCAAATGCGTAAACGAAGTGGACAAATGCAATTTGTATGTATCCTACATCTGCAATGGGGTCATTAGCTAATTAGGAAATAAATATTAAAGGACATCGTTCAAAAATGTCTATTTGTAATCTGGGAGTTAAATTGGAAAGCAGAGTAATAAATATATTAGTTTGAATGTTTCGACAATGAGGGTTCCGAGGGCTGGAGGGAGAATGAGAGGCGCTGAGGCTGAGTTGGCTCTCGCTCCTTGGCAAATTGATTTCATGGACGGGTGAAGATTACGCCAATTTTCATAATTCAGAGCTAATTCTCTGGATTTCCTCGAGATTGGAATGGAATTTCTGGAGTCGTAACGGGGGCTTTTGGAAAGGAGGATTGTAAAATGGCTGAGTGGTCTTACCACACAAAATCCACGACTGTCAGCGTCGTAGCAAGTGACAACTTCAGCCCATTTCACAACTTGAGAGAAAATCCCAAGGCTCCAAACAATCCATACGACGGCCCTCCATTTTTCCCCCGGCTCGGATGTAAATATACATAGGAGGAATAGTGGAGAGGTTTCCATCTCCGCTCACCCATACGCACTCATGTCCATCAGAGAAGGAGGAAAGGACTCCGCGTAATGGCTCCTATGTTTCTTGTGTCATCAAGGGAATTTTTCCGGGAAGAGGTGTCAATGGTTATGGAGCCCCGCGTCATTACCTCTTTTCTTTTCTTCCCTCCTCTAAATCAAGATAATTAGATTCTTCGGCCCGAATTATGTGCCATTTCAATTTTCTCCTTCCGATGGGTTCAAGAAAGGCCACACTCCTTCCAACAGATGTTTTGTGTGAGCATGAAAAATGTGGCAGAGCTCCTTGGGCTCCCACTGCCCCTCTAGACACATTTCCCATTCTTTACAATCTCGCCTCCTCTGGAAAGAAATGTAATGGGGAGAGAGGAGGATGAACCCCAGAACAAGAACAATACCTGGAACTCTAAATAAGCATCATAAATCTGGTAAAGACAAAATATCCCCCAATGATCCGGAGGGATGGCGAAGAATCTCACAAATAGTGTCGTTACTTTATTTTTAGCCATTTTATTATTACCACACCACACAATTCTGTCGATCTGAGGTAAATTCCTCTCAATAAATTCTTTTTTCAAAATAAGCCTTTAGTGACAATCGCCCTCGTTCTTGTCTTCTTCTGATTAACAAATGATGCTCCACCAACACAAATACGTTCTCCCCCTGTTAACTCAATATATTCATGGTAAATACTTATTTTTCTTACTTCTCACCACTAGACAAATAAACATTTTAGCTCTTAATCGATCTGTTAAAGACTTCATTGGCCACTTTTACTCACTGGGAAATTAAATACAGCACTCTGCCATGAAATACTTATATACCCCATAAAAATATAAATTATGGCCATAAATGTATAGGGCATTGAATTAAATCGCAATTAGATTAAATTAACGGGGGGAAACTAAGTCATTTTTTTCTTAAACGGTGCTTTTCCACTTCCCCACCCTAAGACCCCCAGCAATTAAACGGCAAGAAATTCTATTTCATACATCAAATATATTTAACAATTAACGTTAAAAAAGCATTTATCTGGCGCTTTTATGGCATTACATGACTTATTATCCTTAAATTATGAACTTGCTTCATTTTTTATAACTTTACTTTCGAACTCAAAATGGATGTACAATATTTATACTTATACTGCATTTGCATACATGTACTATGAAGGTAGTATTCAATTTAAGAAAAAATTTAAAGTTCACGCTTGTGTCATATTTATAATAAAAGTATGTCATCTCGCATCAGTTGAATTTTAAAAAATTTTATGGTTTGATCCTTCATGTACAGGGAGGGCCATAAGTATCTTTATTTTTTTAATCAGCTCGTATCTCTTTTAATCTTTAATCAATTTTTCTAACATTTGGCAATGGTAATGCTTATATATT
>JAQGBZ010000316.1:0-74584 GCA_034687125.1 Neelides folsomi | reverse complement strand
ATGTTATAATATATTTATGTTATTAAATTATTATGTTATAACAATTGTGTTATTAATTACCTATGCTATAGTGTATTATGTTATAACTTTAGACCCCCAAAGTAGGTAAGTAGGTATACAAGTATGGTATGAGGTATGTATAGAATGTATACCATATATAGGTATTTTTTGTAAATATAAATCAGTAATATGTTACAACATATTTAAATGTAATTTTAGACGAATAACATCATTGTACAAAAACAGGATATTTTAATTTTTGAAACTTAATTGTATTTTATTTGTTCTATTGATTTTAATAATATTATTAATTTATAATGAAAATAATGATCTTGATCGTCTATAAATATTTTTTTTAATTTTAACATTTTAGACTATATATTTCGCCAACTATAAAAATTTCAACATTTATGCACTAACTTGGGAACAAAAATCAAGGGCAATTAGGCGCGCATGTTATGTGGCAATCCCCCATTAAAACATGTGATTTGTAATATTGTAATCCTTTTGTTTATTTTTACAATTTCTATTTACTAACATTGAAAAGTTCTAAAGGTATGCTGTGAAAATAATTGATATCATATTATATAACGTAGATAACTTAATCTCATTAGTTGTTGATTAGCTTTTATTATAATGTGAAAATGTGATTAGTAACTAAATATTCAAGGTTTTTTTGTAAATAAATGTAATAATAAAATGATTTAAAAGTGTCGAAAACGATTTCACTTCGGATTTCGGAATAATATAAACCTCGATGGATAAATTTTCTTATAGTCCTTATTATTAGTAATGTGAATATTTAATAAACTATTCAACTATCAATCCAATAAATATTCACATATTAAATATTAAATAAAATATTTATTAAAAATCGATCAAAATTGTAATTAAATTATGCTTACAAAGGTTTTTCTTTTCGTTTCTCTTATAATCTGCAATTTTCCACATTCAAAAAACGTATGAGATTTTTTACCTATAAATCAACTAATATAATATTCAAGAAATATAAAATAATCTATTGTATTTAAAACATTAATTTTATTGTAATTGTATAATCATCACATAATTAATAATTTAAAGCAAAATGATTTTACGTAGAATATATTTAAGTATACTTAAATGAAAATAATTTATAATTTAGGAAATGCAGAAAACAGCCGATTCTCAAATGTCGGATGATACGGGATCATCAAATATAACAAGTCTCGCCATAGACAATTTAACAATTCAATTTCACACTCCAATATATTTAATAGCTATGATTGGCATAATATTATTTGTGCTCCTTCTTTCTGTTTTTCTTGTAATAATAACTTTAAGAAAATACAGCCAAAGAGATATAAAAAATACAGATTCCAATACCCGACACAAGAACAGTCTACATGATTTGTTTACTCAAAATCCAATAACTCTGACAATGGAAAGCGAAAAATCAGAAAAATGTCCAAAAAAAGTCAATTTCTTTCCAAAATACTAATATTGTGATTCCAAGAGTAAGATCCGGATCGAATGCTAATATTTTAATATTATTAATTTATCATACTGAGAATAATGACCTTTGTTAGTTTAAGAGTTTAATCATGAATGTTGAATACATTAATATTAAAATTAATTAAAAGTAAGGGTATTTATCACATATCTATTCAGTAAAGAGAGTATCCAATTTAATAATATGTAATTAACAAAAATTATCTTAATTCTTAAATAATCTTATCATTTATTAATTAAACCTTACGTACCTATAGTTATAATCGGCTCAATTGGTAAAGATTGATCTTATTCAAATGCATTAATTATTGATATTAAATCATATTTTAATAATGTATTTTTATCGAAATTCAAGTATCAGTTTTAATAAAGATAACTCAACATTCTCTTCTAATTAATAAATATAATCGCATATGAAGCAAAAATATTTAACAAAAGAGTATGATCTTTTTTAGTTAGCACTATATTTGATTTGATCACTCGTACTCTAAAATTTTAATAGTTTAAAATCATGATATCAATTATATATCAATTCATCTTATTTATATTTTTTCCTACATTAATATTGAGCAATGAAATTACAAGGTTGACTTATTTGTGTAAGTTACTGCCCCTTTCCTTACATATGTTTATACATTTTTACCGATTTATTCAATTATGCATTTAATTGAAGTGTGTATTTTACGATCGTTTTATTATGAATTTTTTTATTTAATTAATAAAGCAAGGCAAAATGTGGATCCAAATTCAATAACAGTTTCTGGAATTTCGTCCGGGTAATTAAACATTAACAATTATTTTTTATAAATAATGACAAATAGCTTTATATATTTCATTTATCAATTTAAATTTACTTTCACTTGACTTTAACGTAATTATCAAATAATATTATTTTAATATTAGAGCTGCGATGGCCACACAGTTTCATTTTGCTCATTCAAAAAATATTTCTGGTGTCGGAATATTTGCCGGAAGTAGGTTAATTATATTTAAAAAAAAATATTTTTCCAAGTCGCACGTCAATTCTTAATTATTTACTAACATATTTTTTAAATGTTAAGTACCGTATATGTGTGGGAAAAGAGGAACATTTTTTGCCAGAAGCATTTGCATGGAAAATCCAGAGTTAACGGATTTAGAAGAACTTTATCAAGAAGTTTACGATTATTCAGGCGTTGGATCAATAGATCCCACGTCTTATTTACTTGGGGATAAGGTATACGTTTATCACGGAAAAAATGATTCTGTTGTAAAGCCAAGTGAGCTAAACTAAACAAACTTTCTTTATTTGTTACTATATTATTTTATCAATCATTATAATTTTCAAGTTCCCGAAATTAATTTTAAAATTTATTGGCATTGTAGTAATATTATATGAGCTCTAAATTATTATAATTATTTATTTTTTATTTAGAATCTGGTGAAAATATTTCACAAATGTATAGTCATTTTGGTGGCCAGATATTTTCTGTTTTTAGTTATCCTGCTGAACATGGCATGGTTAATAACATATCACAAATTATTAATATTTGTCACATATTAGGATGCAAAAACAAAATTTTATTTATATTTCACAATTCAAATATTAAACTTATAAGACATAAGAGTATTAAATAATTTTAAATATACTTAGTACCTACATATGTTATGTATTTTTAAAAGGTTACAGACGATTATGGATCACCATGTTCTTCAAAATCTGGGGAAACCCAATATCTTAACAACTGCAATTATGTACTTAAAATACTTAAAAATAAACTTAATTTATAGTATCGTTAAATTCTTGTTAGAATTTGTCACTCAAAGTTCGTTTATACTCAGAACGGTGCCTTTGACATGTTAAATTATCTTTATGGTGGGGATTTAAAAAATCCAGAAACTGAAAATCTAAAAGGAACTTTTAACGAATTTGACCAATCCGAATTTTTCCCTGGTTCGACCCCATATGAGTCAAGTATGGACAATTCAGGATTTGTTTACATTCCCCGAAATTGTAAAAACAATGAAACTATTTGTAAACTCCATTTTGCATTTCATGGCTGTAGTCAATGCAGGTTTCATTAAATAAAAAATTTTATATAATTTTTAATACAAATTTATCCGATACAAGAATTTATCAGAAATTCCATTACTTAAATGATATTATTTAAATTTTTAAGATCTCAGCAAAACGTCGGAGCAATTTATGCAACCAAATCTGGTTATTTGGAAGTTGCAGAAGCAAATGACATTGTCGTTGTTTTCCCACAAGCTACAATAAATAATGAAGTTGAAAATCCAGCTTGCTGTTGGAATTGGTAAATTTTTATTTGGTTGAAAATAGAATAATTGAATAGTGCTTATGATTGTGCCTATGACATGCCTATAATTCTTATGACTATCTATAACATTCTTATTTTTTTATTTAAATTAGGTTTGGATATCTTTCTGATAGAACGTCATTCGGTAATTATAAATTAAAAATAACTCACGATATTATTAATGGAATTATATTAATAATTCGAAATATAAATTTTCGATTTCAAGGGACAAAATATGGGGCTCAAATTACCACAATTAATTCTATGATGAATCGTTTGGTAAATGGCTAACAAAACATTTATTAATTTTTCATTAAATCTTCATTAAAAAGTTAAAAAGTGAATTTAATGTATTTTTATTTCAATAAAATGTTTATTTTTTGCTTAATTACCTTCTGTAATAAATTTTGTATGTGGGTACCCTTCCACAAGCTTCCCTTCATTACTATGGTAGAGAATGTGCATTAAAAATCTTATTGGATGGATTTAATGCAACTTCTGATCCACTTATAAGGAATAATTCTCTCTCTGAAAATTATTTAATTGATGAAAGGATTATTGCGGGAAAAATTCAACAATTTTACAATAGCAAGAAATTTGAAATCAATGCGACATTTTGCTCAGTGGGAATTATCACAAAATTTATTTCCTTTATGGCCGTAATAAATAAAAATAACCGTATTGATTGGTCTGCATTAATCAAACCTATTGATTTAACTGTGGCCATTTGCCAATTTAATTAATGGCAAATTTGAACAAAATTAATTGCATAATTTCTTTGATACCCAAATCCAAATAATCAATTTTTATAGCTTTTCATTGTTTTCATATTATCATCCCGTTTAAATGTTTGCTAATATTAATAAAATTAACGCGCTTTTTATGTAGTAAATTTTTTTGTTAATTAATCTATTTCAATTTAAAAACGTATTATATGGGGAAATTGCGAAAACGCAATTGGGTGATAAACGTGATCTTGCCTACTTTAGCGCCTAAGTTGACTCTCCTCGTGGAATTCTGGAATTCACTTTTAATTTTCAATTATTTTATTCGACTTTAATTAAACTCGCTTTTGTGGTTTAATTTAATGGTAAGCATTTTTCTTCTCTTGCTGGATTTAATGTATTTGTATTTTTCATACAATAACAATTCTCGGCCTCATTGTCACTATATTTTAACTTTTATTCCCAACATGTTAGATGTCAGAATCCGAAGACAGCGACTGCATGGTTGTCAATGAAATTGGTTCTGAGGACGACGA
Organism: Neelides folsomi; assembly: GCA_034687125.1. Classification (NCBI taxonomy): domain Eukaryota; kingdom Metazoa; phylum Arthropoda; class Collembola; order Neelipleona; family Neelidae; genus Neelides; species Neelides folsomi. The sequence goes on along the minus strand of JAQGBZ010000316.1, from coordinate 69,532 downwards.
AGATCAAGATATTCCCCATGTGCCTGACGAAGAAGAAGAACCTTTGACTGACCAAGTTGTTGAAGTAGATAAAAAGGTCACTAAAGTTCAAAATCAAGTTAAATTTGTATCTCCAACCAAACTAAAAAAGCAAAACAATTTACCGAATCCTCAACATGAAAGAGTTCAAAAGGTTGTCAAACTGAAAGGCGATCCGTTCGGAAGAAAGAAACTTCCTATTTACGACCTCATGACTGAGTGAGTTTTACTTATCATTAATAATTAAATCAAAATAATAAACTTTTATATTAAAATAATTAATTACCAATATAATTAGAATTCTTTAAACCAAATATTAAATTACAATTAACGGTTTATTTAACATACGTCTTTCCATTTTCAGTTTCTTGAGGTTATTTATCGAAAGCGACACCATCATCTTGGTTGGAGAGACTGGGTCAGGAAAATCGACACAAATTCCTCAATACCTCAAAGATCTCAATAGACCCGGAATTATTGGGATAACTCAAGTATACAAATGACATTATTTGAATTAAATGATTATTTAATTAAATATTTACTTTATGTACTTAACATAAATTGACCCTTATAATAATAATTTTATTAATCGAATTTAATAATATAATATTTTTCATTAAGCCTAGGCGAGTCGCAGCCGTAAGTGTAGCTCAGCGAGTGGCTGCAGAAACGGGAACCGAACTTGGTGGGATTGTCGGTTATTCAATCAGATTCGAAGACACCACAAGCCCGGATACTCTCATTAAATATCTAACTGATGGGATGTTGTTGCGAGAAGCCATGTGGAAACCGCTGTTGATGAATTACTCAACAATTATCTTGGACGAAGCTCACGAACGGACAATGAACACAGATGTTCTCTTCGGAGTAGTCAAAAAGGCTCAATTGAAAAGAAAGAAATTGGGGTTTGCTGAATTAAAAATCATCGTAATGAGCGCCACGATGGATGCAGATCTATTTAAGAAATACTTTCCTGGGTATAAATAATTATTAAAATATTTGTTAATTATTTGTTAAATAAAATGTATACAATTTAATTTTAAATTTTAAAATAAATAACTTTCGTGAACAGTTCGAAGGTTATTTATGCTTCTGGACGATTACACCCAATTGAATCGATTTATTCTTCAGTGCCAAGCGAAGATTATTGTTTTGACACTCTTCGTGCAACTGTTCAACTCCATAAGACTCTTGATTCGAGGTGAATAAAATAATCCAATAAAATGATATAAAATAACATGAAATTAAATTAATTTCTAATAATTTCAAATTAAAGGACAGTTAATTTTAAAATGCTTAATAATCTACTACATTTATGTAGTTTAATGTTTTAATGAAAAATTCTTATTTAGCCAACACATCTTGGTGTTTTTAACTGGGCAAGAAGAAATCGAAGCTGGTGTGACATATTTGAAAAAGACGTTGGATGATCTTGTTGTGATTTTACCACTTTATGGTGCCTTGTCCAATGAAGTCCAAATGAAAGTTATGGAAATTCCTCATCCAGGAGTTCGGAGGATCATTTTAAGCACCAACATAGCTGAAACTTCTTTAACAATCCCCGGTATTGGCGTTGTCATTGACTGCGGACATGTAAAAGAAAAGTAAGTTTGACTGAAGAAATAATATAATTCTACTAATTTTATTTTACTACAATATTATTAGCTATACTAATTTTTATTCATTAATTGTTCTAAGAAAAAAATATTTTTTATTGAAATTAAGAATTAAAATATTAATTCTTAATTTTTTAATGTTTTCCAAAGATTTCATGAATCTTTTCATGGAGTGGATACACTGAAGGTGGTCAAGATTTCTCAAGCTCAAGCCTGGCAGCGGATGGGTCGAGCTGGTCGTGTGGGACCGGGGAAATGTTATCGACTTTACACCCAAGAAGAATTTAATGAAATGAAGAGGGAAAGAATTCCAGAAATTCTCAGAATGAATGTTTCGGGTGTCATTCTACAATTGTTGAAGATTGGAATTACAGAGCCAATTTCATTTGACTGGCTTGACTCTCCATTACTTATGGTTAAATATTAAATTTGATTATTAGTATAATTTAAAATTTTATTTTCATTTATAAAGTGTTTATGTTTAAAGTGTTATGTTATTTAATTTTACAATTTTAATTATTTAGGATATGCAAAGTGCTATAGACGATTTGTTGGAAATGGGAGCAATAATTACAAGATATGAACCGCTAGAACTTACCGAAATGGGATCAATATTGGCGGAGATTCCACTGGAACCACGTTTGGCCAAGGCCTTAATTGTAGGAGCCGCATTGTATGTGATTGAACCTGTGACTGCAATTCTTGCTCTTCTCAGTGCCGATTTCATCTACGATCCGATGGCTTCTGACAAAACGGTCGCTATCAGAAGGCAAACTTTTTTCTCAGCCGAAGGAGATCTCATCATGTACAAGAAAATGTTCGATGCGTTTGTCAATTGTAAAAAGAAAAAGTTTAATTTCTGTGCCACTTATGGATTAAATTACAAGTAATTTTATTTGACAAAATATTCATATTTACATTTATAATCTTTTGTATTAAATATTAATTAAGTAATTTATCACTTAATTGAATTTAACTGTTGATTTTATTATAATAATTATTACATATTATTATAATGAATTTTATTAAAGTGATTGTAATTTATTCCAGGGCTTTTATATCAGCAGTGCAAATTAAGCGCCAACTTATCAAATTTTGTAAATCTAAAAATATTTACAACGAAGAAGTTGAAGCTGAATTCGTTTGGGAACATGTTCGAAAGACGTTTTATTCAGCCATGCCATTTAACATTGGTCTCTTGGAACGGGGAAGAGTTTATAAAATCAAGCGACCAGGAAAGCCGCAGTTGTTCGGACGACTTCAGAAAGAATCCTGTTTGGTGTTGGATGGCCCAAGAGTTGTTCATTTTGTAGAACTCAGCGCGACTTCTTCGAGCGGTTCGACTGCTGAGAATTTCTTAAAGCATGTGAGCATTGTTAATCCAATATGGATGGAAGATAATAATCAAGCAATGTTGGGAATGGAAAAATGACAAATTTCACAATCGCCTTACACAACAATTAGACATCATTGTACAAAACCAATTTATATAATTGAGATTAAATTTTAAGAAATTTCAATTAATTTTAATATAAAAGTAGAGTAGGTATTTTAGGTATATAAAAGGAATATACTTTGTTAGGTTTAATTATTAATTAGTATTTTTTTTACTGTAAATTGAAAGTGAACCAATATCACGAATTTATTGTATTTAACAATATAAATGTTTTCCCTATGTTCAATCTTCAACAAATGTGATACTATTTTTGTCAATGAATTTTTATACAGTTTAGACGTTTAGTGTATCTACTAATACAATGTTATTCATATAAATTACCTATAAAAATATTTATGCTACTTATTTAAATAAAGAATAATAATTATTATCACGATTTGTAAATTTTCAAAAATGAATCGATGGTTTGTCGACAAATGCAGCAAGTTTTATCTAAACCCACAGAGGAGAAACACAGGAGAAAAAATGGCCACAAGGAACGGCGGCAACTTCAATTGTTTGATCCATACAAATTAAACATTGATTTCCATCGCTTGATTTAGCTGTATCTGATTTGGAATTTGTAATGGCCGTAGTTGGGCGACGTTTAGGTTTTGGTGGAGGAATAGGTTTATATCCTTTGGATTTATTGATTAAGATATCATCATTTATATGTTCATAATTCGATTCTTTAAATTCCATTGTCTTCATTGCATTCTTAAAATATTTTTTGTATAATTATTTTCTTAATAATAATAAGATTGTTTACCTATATAAATAGGGTAAATCAAAATTCACTTACATTGAGAATCTCATCCAATATTTTTTGGTCTGATTGTGATTGATTTTCCAAAACTTCAATTGAAGATTGTAAAGGCAAACAAGTTATTGGAGGAGCAGATGGGCTAAACTCTTCATTTCCTGATGTTGCTGAAGTTGGTGATAAAACTATGTTCTGATCAACACATGCCATCAATATCTGAAGTTCTTGAATCCTTTTTCCCCTTAATGCTTCAGCTTCTTTTAACTTTTTTCTTAATTGTAATTCTCGATTTATTAATGTAGCCATGATTGGGAAACCGCTGTATATTTGTTTCTTTTATTACCTTAGTATTTTAAATGATTTTGTCTTTGAATTGATTAAAAGTATGTAATTGAATTTAAACACTAATATTGGTATGCGTATACTATTGTAAGTTTGTATTGTAATACATATGTAATCATATATTGTGTACGCGTACATTATTCACGTATGTACCGGGTGCGTCAGAGTTAACGCCCGTTTTTTTAAATTTAGAATAACTTTAATATGGCGAATGATTAAAATCTTTTAGGAATGGCGATCAATGGAGAATACATTACTTTATTATGTAGCATATCATAAACGACAGACACTTTTCTTTGTGAAAGTATGAATTTGGTTTTTTCTTTTCTCTCGTTCATTTTCTAAATTATGGAAAATCGCCTGTCTGATCAAGAAGGCAATATTGTGAATCATTTAGCAAGTGAAGAACTCTGTTAAAGTGTTCTATTCCAGTAATCCATCAACAATTGTTGAACTCAAAGCTCGAATTTTTGAAGCATTCAAAGAAATACACAGCGCTGTGTGTAAAAGGCTTGTTAAAGTTAAAGGTGTCGAAGGAATTTTGCAGCGTTGTGTTGAAACAAATGGAGCTCAAGTCCCTATTATGATTGGTTTACTTATTCTACTATTTTGTTTTGATAATTTAAAATTAATATTTATATAAGAAAATCTTATTAAAAGTTAAATAAGATATGATTGATGATTAACTCTGACTCACCCGGTATATGTATTTTAATATTCCTATTAATAGCCAATAATAAAATGAATAAAATATGTATACCTATCTACACTTATGATATCTTAGTTGATTAGCTGATAGTGGATACCTTCGTTAAGGTGAATTCTAATTTGATCAAAATTAGCACGGTATACGGCAAATGGATAAATATTTCGATTTTATAAATTATGTATAATGTTTAAATACGTTAAAAGAAATATATAATATAAATATATGGCTTATAAATTGGAGTAAGGGGTTATCTCGGAAAATTCTATTTAATTTTAGCGTTAGTAACAGTTTAATTACATTTAATTGCATTAAAACTTGTTATTATTTCATTAGTTACGCAGAAATTTAAATAATTTCCGAGATACCCCCTTACTCCATTCTATAAGCCATATGCATTATTTTAATGCGTAAAGTAACAATGTATGTCATTGTCATACATACATGTCATATACCTAGGTATGTTTATAGTATTAACGAGGTAAAATATCGTAAAACGGAGTAAAACCCTCTCAATGCCAGGGTCAAAATGGATAAGACGAGAACGAGATAGAGAAATCATTATCATATGTAAAGATTGACAATTTATATAGATTACAATTAGAGTTATCCAGTTGGCAATTAAATACTAAATCGAGGTCAATTTATATGTATTCTTACTTTTGTTGCTTTTTTGTATCAATCTTAAATTTTATTTTATTATAACTGAAAATGAAAATTTCACATAATATTGACTTTAATTTTACAAATCAGTAAATCTAAGACACATCAATTAGTTTGGCTTGTGCAACGATTAGTAATAAAAATACAATGTCATAGCAATGAGAATTTTTAAGATAACAAATAACAAGAAACAAATTATTTGATAAAAGGGTTAAACATGTTGCAAACCTATATGGTACACACTAACAAATTGTAAAGTAAAAAAATAAATTCGTTCTGATTACAATTATAAATAATATGAAGTAAAGAGAAAAATTCAATATACTAGTTATCAATACAATACGTTTATGATTAAATTAACATAAGTATTAGTCAAAAAGTCAAAATGAAATGGCAAAAGTGGTTGATTTTTTCCTTCCTATTTCCAGCATTTTTATTCTCATTATTCTCAAATTCAAGTAGTTTCAAATTATACGGAAATAGAAAATATATTAAAGCTTTGACAAAACACATTAAATCAACGAAGAAAAGGAAAAACAGAAGGAAAGTTGCCAATTTCGATCAACAATTAGAAAATAAAAAGAACAATATTTTGTTAAAAATTAAGCCTGAAATGGAAGACTCGTAGAAAATATAAAAAATATAACGTCACTTGTAGTTTAAGCCGAAGGAGTCATTTAATATTTATGGTAAGTAAAAAATTGTGAAATTGTAATATTTCACTTCGCATTAAAATTACTTTAAATTGAACAGATTTTTTTAACATTTTTAATGATTTTTGAACAATTTATAAGAATATCAAAGCAGGAGATTCGGATGGTCGTCTATGAGCTTTTTCGTCTTTAAGAACTCAACTCTCACCAAAGGATCCAAATCCACCCAATGATAGTATTCGTATTCTTCGAATATCAAATCGTTCTCTTTTGAATTCTCCAGCGCCTCGTGTCCCGTGTATTATTTCTGTAAAGATTAGATTAATTGTGGTCATTCTTTATAAAAAATGATATTGCAATAGGTGTAATTGATGATGATGATGAAGCGAAATAATCGTGAGAATAATACATTTATAATAAGTTAATTAAGCTAAATTATTAATTAAGTTAAAATAAATTATTTAGAGAAAGTTTTCTACCAGGTAATTACTTGAAATGTACTGTATAGTTTTAAAGACTCAATTATAAGTGATGAAGTAGGAAGGTGAATCAATTTGTGACATAAAAATGTAAAATAAATAATTAAAAAATGAAATTAGTATTCGAATTTCCAAAAATTAGAAAAATGAAATGAAATGAAAATATAATAAAGTTTTTCAAAGTTTTCTATTTGACGCAAAGAAGGTCAGCATTTAGCATTTGCCTTCTCTGCAAACATAGTGCCGTAGGGAATGACCCTATCATATTTGGAATTTGCATAGTACCTATTGCATTTATTAGGTATAGAGTATATAATGGTTGTAACCGGCGTTTTAAAAATTGCTCTAATGGGAGTAAATTGAATGTGTTAACCAGAAACTTAGAAAAAATATTTTATCCGTAACCAAGCGGTATGTCCAGATGTTGTTTAATACCTAATTCATCAACTCCAAGGTTCTATAGATGGCTTTCTTCCTCTTTTGGATATTTTTAAATCGAAAAATGGATATGAAGACTACCATCAGGAGATGAATGCTAATAAATTCAAAGATTGGTTCGAGTACACATTTCTCCGATCACTACCTGAACCGGGTGTTATTATAATGGATAATGCCAAATATCATTCACAACGGTAATAATATATTATTATATATTATAAACATTGACATTAATTAGGGTAGATATATGAATATATAAATTAAATTAATAAATATATTTTTTAAAACAGAATGGACATAACCCCAACTTCTAATAGTCGTGTTGGGCAAATGAAGGAATGGCTCAACGAAAAATGAGTCGCATTTCCGGAAAATGCCTATAAAGCCGAGCTTTATAAGATAATTAAGCAAAATAAGGAAAAACATTTTTGTTATGAAATAGATGAAATGGCATCAAAATTTGGACATACAATACTTCGTTTGCCCCCTTTTCATTGCATCTATAATCCCATTGAATTGATTTGGACTCAAATTAAACGTCATGTAGCAGTTCACAACAAACTACAAACCATTCCAGAGGTTACTCGACTTTTTTCAGAAGCTTGTAAACTTGTGACAAGTCAAGATTGAGAAAATGCAATACGACATTGTTTGAATGAAGAAAAAGCTTATAGGGAACGTGACAATCTGTTAGATCAATTAGATCCAATTGTGATCAATTTTGAAAACGATAGTTCAAGTGAGGAGAGTGTTGATAGTGAGAATGATAGTGATAAAGAAAATTTGTGAAGGGGCTAATTGAGAAATCAATGTAGTATATAATCCTAAATATGATATACAAAACTATAAACCCCCGAGCGACCCCCTGCCGGGAAAATAAGGGCCATCTTAATCTGCGTTGACTATAATTTCTAACATATTCCGTTATATTTGATAATACTTCCATTCAAGATTATTTATTTGTTTAATTTATTCCAGGACCAACTTGATTCGCGAAAGGGGAAAATATTGGAATCAATAATGATAACCTTTGATCGATTCGTTTGTAATTTAATCAATATGCTATATATGATGAATTGGAAATAGGTCAGATTAGCTCACAATAATTAAAGAATTTTATTTAACATCTTTTAGTAATGTCTTAACATTAAACGACATTCATCAATTCATCATTATCAATAATATGGTGTTTGATATTTTCACATTATTCAAAATGAGATTGCTTAAGACTTAAGGGTATTCATAAGATAATTCATAAATGCGTAAAACCTATGTGAAATTGATTCAGTCGTAAGGTCACAACGTAGAATTAATCAAAATATTCTCTACATAAATCAAAGTTTAAGTTTAAATATTTCCATTATAACCATAATAAAGTTTTTTTGAAAATAATTTCCATAAATCTTTTATTTTGATATCTATACAAAATACAATAGTATATCTAAAAAAACCAATAGAGATACCTAGAGTTACATACTAATAGTATATGTATATAAATGTAAAATGTTGAGTTTAAGCAATATGTTTAAATTTAGTATTTATTCTTGTTATATAGTATTTATTCTTATCATAATTCACTCTACAAACTCCATTAGCTTCAGTTCCGAAGAGGATGATTTTGTAATAAATGAATTAGCGAAAATGAAAATACAATAAACATATATGTATCCGAATTTTTACCTAATAATAGGAAACTCTATAAAATAATGTTTATATTTGAATTGCTTTAAAGTTCATGCATGAATAATTGTATCTTAATTCTTTTTCAGATTCCTTCAAGAAAGAATTCATTTCTTGAAACTGATGCCAAAAGTTCCATGTGTGGTTCAATGAACATGATTGTTCGTTATCTTCTCAATCAGGTATCTACTTACATATATAAAAAGTGTAATTTTACTAATTTCGCTACCATTAGCTCCCTTTACAGGACATTAAGGATAGTTAAGGCAATAACTGTCTATATAGACAGTTATAAATATTATTTCTTTATATAAAGAAATAATAATTTCTCGAATGACTCATGGAGTCATAATCATAGTAACAATACCTGTATATAAAAATGATTCACAGATAAGGACTTTAAATTCAACTGAATCTGAAGTAAGAGGTAGTGCAATTTACATGTGCCGAATGATGTCATTAATAAGTGAATTGAGTTACAATGTATGCGAAGGTCTCATCGACCGCCTCGGTCCGACATTTTACTTCATTGCAAAAGAGCGCCCAAATTTAAAAGCTGACGCTTTTGTCGGAATTACCTTCCAAGTAATTGGCTGCTCAACCAAAGACCCTCAATATGAATGGAATTTAGAAAACGAGACGGATTATATTGGTCAAATTAATAACACAATTGTGCCATTAGGCCCACAGCATTTAACACCATCAAGTGGAAAAATTGTAAAAATCCTTCAATTAACGGATATCCATGTTGATCCGCTATATGAAGAAGGCGGAGAAGTTCAATGCAAAAATAAAATATTGTGTTGTCATCATTCAAACAAGGCAAATTATACTTATGGGAATGGGAGTGAAAAAGCCGGGCATTTTGGAAATGATGGGAAATGCGACATTCCGTATACAGCTCTTGAGCTAACATTGAAGCATTTGAGTGAGAAGCACAAAAACATTGAACACATTTACATGACTGGGGATTTAGTTCCCCATAACCAATGGTACACAACAAAAGAAGATAATTCGCAAATTATTGAAAATTGCACAATGATGATCAAAAAATATTTTCCCAATACAACCGTTTATCCAATGTTGGGAAATCACGAAACTCATCCTTTTAATTTGTAAGAAAAATTTGATATTAAACATATCTTTATTATATCTTTATACATACAAATGTATGAATTTCATTGTTTAATTAATTATTTGATATTTGTATATTTTGTATACATAAAAATAAGCTATATATCTGTAGTTGAATTTATTCTTTTTTATTCAGTTTTAGTCCTTCTAATGCACCTGAGAAACTTCGAACAGATTGGATTTACGATGTATCATGGAATTCTTGGAAGCAATGGCTACCAGAAGATCAAAAAATAACATTTCTCAAAAATGGGTTTTACAGTGTGAGAAATCCCCAAAAGCACTTGCGCGTAATTGGTCTGAATACGAATATTTGTTATGGATTTAACTTTTGGCAGCTTTATGATTTGAATGATCAGCGTGGGCTTTTGGCGCTGCTTTATGAACGTTTGAATGATGCAGCCCAAGTAGGAGATTTTGTTCACATAGTTGGACATGTTTCTCCTGGGCACCCTTATTGTGGAAAAGTAATTTTGATAATGTTTAATGAAAATCTTAAATATTAGAAGAATAAAATCGAATTGAATTATGATTATAATTAAAAAATTATGATTTTAAATGTTAAACAAACAATTCAATTTTTCTGTCAAGATTTGGAGTCGGGAATTTTACAAGATTATTGCCAAATTTAGAAATATTATTAAAGGGCAATGGTAAATAAAACCAATTAAATTAATACATACAAATTTTTATTGGAAAAAATAAACAACATCAGAGCGCAATCAATATCTCAAGATTTTATAAATAGCTAGTGATGTATTTGTTGTATTTTATTAGGTACGGACATACCCATTATGATGAATTTAAACTTTATTACGCCCCTGAAAATAAAAGTATTCCTATTAGTGCTGCATGGATTGGAGCTTCTCTCACTCCGTATAATGGGTAATCCATAATCAATAACATGTAGTGTAATTATACTAACTAACAATATGTACCTTGTTATTGTTGTTATAATTAAATTATTAGTTTAATTAAAATATCTACAATGTCACAGTATACACTTTTAATATCGAATCACTTACGAAATTGCTATTGCTGATAGGATGAACAACATGGCATACAAATTGTATTATGCTGATGAATCTAACTGGGATATTATTGATCATGAAACTTGGATTTTTGACTTGAGAGCTGCAAATGCCAATCCTGATTTGGAAACTCAATGGTTTAAACTTTATTCAGCCAAAAATGCTTATGGTTTGACAGACGTAAAACCTTCAAGCCTTGACTTATTTGTCAAAAAGATGGCTAATGATAAATCAATTTTTAATACATTTTACAAGTAAGTTATAAAAGATTACAATTAATGTATCTATTTATACAGGTATATACGATATATGTACAGGTACAGGTATATACGATATATGAAGGTATACGGTATAAGTCAAAGAATAAATGTTCTCTTTAATTTAAATTTAACAGATTTTATTTCAAAGCAATGTCTGAAAATGAAATCCAAGATTTTGATAAATGCGGTGTTTATTGCCAGAAAAGAATTTTATGTGGAATCGTCCAACCGTATCATTTAGCCAGGGAAGAATGCAACAATATTGAAAACATAATTACAACTTTAGATAAAATCAAAGACATTTTTACACCAAACATCAATACATTTGTTTGTTAAATATATAGAAAACTTTAAAATGTAACTAAAAGATTTATAATATTATTAATCATTATAAAATAATAAAGAAATAAGGTTTCGAATTTTAACATATAAAAATTTCCGATTTTAAGTCCCAATTCCCTATAAGGAAATCGAATTTTTTCCCATTTTCCACCATAATCATCTTTTATAACTTTACAGCTCTTAATTTCTTTTGACAATTTATGAATATAAGATGCATTTGGGTAAATGAAACAACAGGCAAGTTGGCAAGCAATAAATAAAAGGGGATTCATCATGTATTCATAAATGTTCATCGAGTTGTCTTTGTAGTATTTGATTGACCCAAATCCTGCAAGAATACTCATCACGCACATTGCTGCTTTCGTACAAGGAGTTCCAAATTTCATACAACTGTTAAAATTTCCAATTAGCAACGAGATTTTAATATAATCAAGTTCGATCTTCCTAATGTCTATTTTCTTGCTATCATCAAAACGTTCTTCACTAAAATATTCAATACAATTAATTTTTAATATTTTATCACCTTATTAATTAGCTAAATTAGTTGTATTAACTTTAAATTTTCTTAATTCTCACCATAATTTTCTTACAAATGATTTTACTATGTAAAGACAAATAGTATTGGACCATATATAAACCAAAGCTTGGCACGTTACAGAAAATGCTAAATAAAATTCAAGAAGGCTGTACAAGTAATATACATATTCTGTTTGATATTCATTTGGAATTAAAGAAAAGAAATATTGTGAACTGTTTGGAAAACTTAAAAATAAAATAAAAAGTACAGAAGATAATCCCAACATAATCCAATGAAATGTTGGGAAAATACGTTCAAGAAAAAATGGTTTTGCATCTTAAATAAACATTTACATTTTTATATAAAATTTTTATTATTTGTAAGATTATATATGAATTGTAAGATTATAAGTATGCACATATATATATCTTTAATGAATATGTATATAAATATATTGGAATTAAATGGAATCAATAAATCCTATTTATATAAAAATTAATTTCCAGCTTACTTGGTTTCATTTTCAGTAATTCATCATTAACATTAATCAATTGATTAACCATGTTTACAAATTCCTGACCATTGACATAATAAGTAACTGCTGAAGAACTCACCGCCATAAAAATCCCTCCAATAGCTATGAACATAAATTTATCAAATGTTTTTAATTTTAAATTTAAAAGGAAGTAAACATGAACAAAGCGAACAAAGAGATAAATCTCATAAACTACAAGAATAAATGTGAAAATGAAAGAAACTCTTTTTCTAAATTTTGAATTTGTCCAAACCAATCTTCTATTTTTTCCATCACTTTTAAATGGGCAAACATGACAATATGAGACGCAGTCCATTAATTTAAAAAATAAACTTATTGTGCTTTTAGTTAGCATTTTTAACTAAAAACAAATTAATTCAAAAAATGTAGGTAAAATTAAAAAAATTTATATTGTATCTTTCATACCTATTTAGACCAAAACGTGAATGTGTGAAATGAAATGAAGAAGTGAAAATGATAGATATTTCATTTATTCTTATGAATGAGGCATATAAAACAAATATTTAAATTGTGATTAAAACAATATACATTAATTTTAGTTCCTCAATTGCGTATTTTGATTTCAATTACGTTTATTTCCTCATGGCCAAATTATGATATCAATAGTTTCTATTCACTTAATGTTTATTAAAACCATTCAAGAGGAACATGCTATCACTGAAGTAATTAAATTAATTTTCTATCATTATTGTTTGAATGTAGGTCTATTTATTTTGTATATCTACCCAATATACCTTTGCCTGACTATATACATAATATAATTACATATTCTACATATGTTAAATAAAAGGAGTTAAACACAATGAAGCAACTATTAAGACGCTTCTAAATATTATAAACAATGTTTGTTTTTCATTATCTGTTTCGAAGTATAACAAATATTTCGCAAAATTTAATCGATATAGAGTTGAGTGAAAATTTATAATTTTAATTTTCAATTATTTGTTTTCAGAATAAGTAGTTAAACACGCAATTAAATTTACTATACATACAAATGTTTTGTTATATGTACCTACACCGTATGTACAGATACATCTTTAACTTAATATTAAATACTGCAACTAATTTGCATCGGAATCGTTCCATGTTTGTGGTAAATTGTAATTTTTACAATTTGAAACTTGTTCTAATTCATTTTGAGAAAATGTTTTTTAAACTAATCTTTCAATCCAAAAATTTAACTTTATATGGTACATACTAATATGTAAAACATTTCAATTTTTTGTAAAAGACTGAACATCTCAAACTTTTATATATCATTTTCATCATTCTCCATGAATCTTTCCTTTAGGCTAATTAATTAGAAACTCGTTCTCTAATCTTCCTTCTCCAATCTTAAGGCCATGAAGGTCAGCAGGAGATTCCAAGGTAGTCTTTTAATAAATTCTATTCGGTTCATTTCATTTTTCATTTACTCGAATTTACTAGGAGCAAGTGCAAGTAGATATCATCACATAATAAGTATAGCTTACATGGTTTGCTTTTAATTCATAAACAGTTTAATCAAACAAAAATATTAAAACTTTACCAATATTTACAGCAACAGCAATTAATTTGATAAATGTTATAATATATCTGTAGTTTATTAAATATGAAATACTTTGAGGCATTTCTATTTGTCTCGTACTTTTCAAATGTTCAAAGCAGAATATTTGAGGAATTGTGGGATAAAGAAATAGAATTGAGAAATGACGTTATATTAAAAATTAAATCAAGCGATGAGGATGTTGATGGAAATCGTTGGCTCACACTTGAAATCTCAGCGCCAACAACAGGATATCTCGGCGTTGGATTTTCCCCCAATGGTGGAATGGACCGAGGTCATATGGCAGTAGGATGGGTGGATACTTTCGGGAAATTATATTTAAAGGTAACGATAAATTTTAAAGATAATAGGTACAATAAATTGTAATTGATAAATTAAATAATATTTTTCTATTTAATTTAATAGGAATACCATGCAGATAAATATACCATGATTGAAGATCCGCGTAATGACTTTGAGATCCTTCATGGAAAAGAAGAAAATGGAAGAACAATAATTACATTCAAAAGGCAATGGGACACTTGTGATCCTAAAGATGTCAAATTAACTGTAAACAATTTTTCTTGTATAACTAATTTACAAACTAACCAACTTCTTACATAACTAATAATAATTTTACTTTTTTACATGTAGTACATACATTTATTTAATATGTATATAAATATTTAATTATATAAAAGTTAATATCGTATTAATATTTCATTTTTCCTTAGAAAGACACAATGAGAGTTATTTGGGCTTATGGAGAAGAAGATCCTACTGATGGAATTATTGAGGAATATCATGGAGAAAATAGAGGGATGAAACACGTTTATTTAATTGATGATGATTTGGTTCAACCCTTTCCAGATGAAACGAAACCTTCAACTAAATATATTGACTTCTTTATGAAAAACGTAATAAAAACATTATCGACGAATTTTAGTTATAATTTTGTATTTACTGTTTATAGAATACAATCGGATCTGAACCTTCAACTTATTATTGCAAGATTGTCCGTTTTCCTAAACAGGAAAAAAAGCATCAAATGATTGGGGTAAATAAACTTTAAAGCAATTGTGAATAATTATCTAATACTAGTTATCTAATATTTAATATTTTTAACTTATTCATAGAGATATATACTTACAATACAGTTACACTATTCTATATAATTATTGATTTTTAGTATAAACCAATATTCACACCCGGAAGTAATCCTAAAATTCACCATATAACTGCTTATGCCTGTTTTATTCCACAACACCTTGGGGGAACTGAAAAAACTTTTGAAAATTTTATTAACCATGAAGGAGGAAGGTAAGTTTTATATGCATTAAATAAACAACCAAACAAAAATGATTAATTTATTATAAGTACGTAAAACGTAATACATTAATAAATAGGTGTTACACTCCACAATTACCAAAAGAATGGGCAAAACATTGTTTTACTTTCTTATTTGTTTGGCTTGTTGGTTCTGAAGGTAAATTGGATAATTACTTAACTAAAATTATAGTTAAGAAAATACAATCACATATTAAATATTATTATTTGCAAATCTACAAAACATTGTACGAACATTTTAATATAATAAAGTTAAAAATTAAAAATTTTACTTCTAAAAGGTGAAATGTTTCCTCAGCATGTTGGTATTCCTCTAACAGAAGATTTCAATGGACCAACGTACATTATGTTTGAAATGCATTATACAAACCCGTCTAAAATACCTTGTAAAATAAATCATTAAATATATATAATTATCTATAAATGTAAATATATAATACATGTACTTATATTAGCCATTTAAATATTGTATTTACATTATTTACAATTATTATTTAGTAAATGTTAACTTAAAATAATATTAAATATTTCAAAATTTAAAATGTTTAGTCACTGACAGTTCAGGAGTTCGAATTTACTATACAGACGAGTTGAGACAATACGACTCAAGTATAATTCTTGCAGGTAACAATGAAACTTTTCTTTATTACAATATTACAATTTACTTTGGTAATTTAAATTAATGAATATTTAATATTATAGGATATCGTATAACTCCTTTCATGGCTCTTCCACCTAAACAAGGAAGTTTCAAATTAAGCGGGATTTGTTCATCAGAATGCACTAAAAAAGTTTAATTACACTTTTCTTAATATATAAATTCTATATTTTTATAATATTTTTACCATTTTCTAGTCACTTCCAGAAACGGGGATTAAAGTTTTCGGAGTTATTTTACATGCTCATCTAACTGCTAGAAAAATTCGAACTCGTCATTTCAGAAACAATATCGAACTTCCTTTATTGGCCGAGGTAATAATTTTAATCTTAAAATATAAATTTGGATCGTATAACTAAAATTACGTAATTTACAGGAAAACGCATATGACTTTAATTATCAACAAGCAAGATATTTCAAACAAGAAATAACTATTTTACCCGGAGATGAAATTATCACAGAATGTGAATTTGAAACATACAACAGAACTGATATGACATTAGGAGGAATGGTTAAGTTATATGACTCATTGGGTTGCTCATGCTCATATAAAAACATGATTAAATTATTTATTTATTATTATATAGTACAATATATTGTGTAATCATATTAAACGTAAAATTTAATTGTTTTAAAGGAATCAGTACAGGAAATGTGTCAAACATTCCTTTTCTACTATCCCAAAATAGCTATGGATTACTGCGCAAGTCAATCAGAGTTTTATTCTTTTTTCAAAGCTTTTGGCATTTATAACGTTACTGGTGACGCTTTGAAAGCAATGGACATGCCATATCATCCAAAGTATTTTAATTTTAATACATATTAAAAGTACATAATAAAATTGATTTGAATTCAAAGTTAATTTCAATAATTTTATTTTTTAATTATAGAGAGGATCAATATTTTGAGAAAAACGATGATGCCAAGGCCTTGGAAGATTCCCATATTGGAAGTTCTGGAAGCGTTTTTGATACGCTCCAAATCTCAGAACCGGAAAATCTAAAGCAATATACAGCTGGGAATTATTTGAGAAATGTTGCAAAGTGGGATGAAAAAGAATTTTCTCAAAAAGTTCAAGATGAATGGAATCACGGAGATTATTATGCATTTTGTTCCATCGAAGGGAAACGACGAGTTCATCTTGATGTGAGTTGATATTCGCAATCTAAATGCTTTTAAACTATTAAAATATAATATACTTTAGTGAGATAAATGAGCTCAAGTTAATCTCTAAAATATTTGTAGAAATACATCATCCCGTTGAACACAAATGGAATATATCAAGATAAATCTATGAAAAAGAAATCTTGTGTTTAATTCTATTATTCCAACTCTGATTAAAATGAAAACGATATATATTATTAGATTGTTTAGTTTCTGAGAATTTTGAAATTAATAATACATTTTTAATACCAATGTATTTATTCGGAATTTCATCTTCAATTGAAGTAAATTGTACAATGTTTTATTGAACAAAATAGTTAAATATGATTTATTTGTTTGCTAAAATTCTTCTGCTTAAATTACAAGTTCAATTAAGTACATTGAAAATTTGTTCACATATGAAATTAAAATTTTTTATTTTCATAATGTTCAAATTGTTTGTGTTACTTATAGTTTATAGTAATTTAAACTTAAATTTAAAAACAATTGCAGAATAAAGATAATATGGGGATATATCTAAAGAATAATTAAATCTAATTTCATGAATTCAAAAGTTTTAGATCTTAAAACTAACATTAAGAACATTAACATATTTATGGATATTGTGTATATTTATAATAATAATAAGCAATAATATTTATATATAAATAATTTACTAATTCAGTATAAATTATAAATTACATAAAAATAGATGCAAATATATGCATTACATATTTTTGTAAATGCTTTCTTATGTTACTTCAAATCCATAATAATAATAATTAATATAATTGGGCAATTCCTCTTTAAAATATTTTAAAATTTTAGTAATATATTGTATGCATTTAAGATTTTAAAACTCTACAATCTTTTTCTTCATCTACTAGCCTTCTATAGTAAATGGAACAATAACATCTTATCATCATAGTTTTGGAAATTCTTCTGGAGCCTTTTAACCTTAAAAGTTCATGATGTGGAACACTTTGATTATATAAAATGTGAGCATATTGTTGTAAATACTCTATTTGATATTTCGAATTTAATTCTCGCTCCCCACGTTTATTACACCCATGAAAATTTAAAATAAATATAATTAATTATAAATAATATATAAATTAGTAAATAATGAAAATAAATAATGAAAAAAAAGAATACTTTTGTATTCCAAATCCCCTGTCAGCCGCGCTACTTGAATAAGTATAGCAATTATTTTCTACGATTTCATTATTTTCATCTAAAGCCGGGTTCCCATCCATGCCAACATTTGACAAATAACAACAAAACAAAATATCATCTTCGTATCCTTCCAATGGCAACATAATTGGTGCAATTATCGGTTCCCGCACATGATAAGATGGAATTTCAATCCAAAAGGCACATTTTGAAGAATATTAATGGAATTAAACGTCCATAATTCCATGGACTTTATAAAAATTGTTAATAATTAATAATGTCAAATGTAATTAAATTATTCGTATTCAAATTCATTTCAATTAAGTCAAGTTCTGTCTGTCTGTCATAATCTGAATTGAAGGGTTTGATTGCTATGGTTGGGCAATCACAGTACCACCGGCTCTTGCAATAGATGGTGAATTGCATTTACCCGATGAAGAAATAATTATTGACGATTGTAAAAATCTTCGTTTTCGGTCTTACAATGTTCCTGATCCTCAAATTATGCCAGTGGCTTTGGATGTGGAAGGAAACGCTGAAAAAATTGTTTTTTGTTGCTTTTTTTCAAATTTCGTTATGACTGGAAATCCAATTGAAGATCAAGATGGAAAACCTGTGAATTTTAATTGTCAGACTTATTCAAGTAGTGCGCAAGATAGAGGGATTGGGAAAGGAGAAAGGTTAAACAACAAATAATTTTATAAAATAATAATTAAGGAATTTATATTTATATTAATTTTTAAACACTTATACTTACATTTAGTATTAACTCACTTGTAATTATAATAATTGCTAGATTACAAAATTATATTAAATTAATTCAATAGGTTTTTGTTCACTTTTAGATGCGACAGACGATCAAAGCGTGATTTAGAATTAAAATACGCAACTGAGCATCTTTTAGCTGTAGCAGATTTTCTCTACAACCAAAGCGTTCCAATGCACAAATATATCAATTTGAAACCTCTGAAAAGAACTGATGGAGAAATCCGAATAAAGAAAGGAAATTTATTGAATGTTTTAGTCAAACTTATTATGATTTTGATGATGAGAATGATAAAGACTGTGCTCCTTTAAAACGAAAAAGGCCAAAACCAACAACAGAAATTCCAACATCTGAAAAGCCAACTCCATCACTAGCAATTTATCCATGTCTTATTGAAGATGAAACAGTGAAAGATGCCATTTATGACCAAACGTACAGAGAAGAAGATTTATCCTGAAAAGGAAACGTTGATTAAATGCATGTGTCCAAGATATTATAGACTTGGATCGCATGATAAAGATCAATGTAGATGGATCAGAGGAGAGTGGGTGAAAATTAACTTCTTTTGCATAATATTATTTATTCCTATTCATTCTAATTTTAAGTGATTATTAAAAGGTGATTTCAATGTACATATATAATAAATCATATTTCACAGGAAATGGTTAATCATGTTGGTAGATAATATGATTTTATCTTACCAAATATTTTCATAATGAATCATTCTAATTTTTATTAATCACAATGTAGATCCTATGTATTAAATTCGTTATTTATTATGGTATGTTATATTCACGTCGAAATTAATTGTATATCAATTATATTCTTATTAACCAGAAATTTTATTTTCCTTTCAACAATTGATTTTATAGACATTAAGACATTATGAATACATTCATATTGTCTATAAAATCTTAGCTAAGATACACTGTAGCGGTGGTAAAAAAAACCATGCACAAGAGAACACGCATGTTCCAAATGCAGTATTAAATGTAATATATTTTTAAAAGTGAAGGAATATTTTTAGCTAGAAACTGTCAATTTAATATAATAAGTAACATAACATACCAAATATTTTCATAATATTTAAATCAATTTTTTACTAATCGTCATCATCACAATATCATACAAATAAATGAATTTATCTCCATTTCCATTTTATTAAATTTCATTAATTATTGTAGTAGGTTAAATTAATTAATTTAAAAATTAATTTCAGTTTTGATTAAATCCATTAATATTCTTATGATCAGAAATTTAATTTTTCTTTGTACAATTAATTGCTTTTGTAGACAATATCAATAGTTTGTGCACAGCAAAGAATTACTATGGTGTTGGTAATAGAAATGCCGCTGAACATGCTGTCATGCATGTTCCAAAGGCAGCATTACATGCAAGAATGGCAGCGGGAACTCCAACTCCAGCCGTTACTGTTCCGAATACTGCTCCTCCAGCAGCGTAACATGCCACAACTACGGCAGCACAACCAGCTTGACAAACTCCCATAGCTAATGGCCCAGCTTCACTGGCACCGATAAGAAGCAAAAATAGGCTTAAAACTTCAAACGATGATCTCATCTATAATTGTTTAAAAGTTTATATTAAAATTTATTATCTTATTATTGTTATTGTAAATAAAAATTAATTTAATTTAAAATTTATATTAATTTTATAAATAAAATAATAAATATAAATAAAATAATAAAATTTAAAATTTACATTAATTTTATAAATTAAATAAAATTTAAAAATGTAAAATGTTAATTTTAATGTATCTATCTTAATAAAATTCCAGTGTCTGTGTATCACCGGGATCCATACAGATCTAAATTACTCTTATTAGACCTTTAAAACCTTTAAAATCTGCTTCTATCCCCTGACGTTCGGTTTTTAATAAAAATGTTTCGTTAATTAATTAACCACAAATAGCCAGAAAATTAATTTTTCCAGCAAATAAATGGAACGCTTAACAATTTAATTTTTTGAAAGTGCCTCAAAAAATTCTCAATTTCAATTTTGTTAGCAGAGAATCGCCTTTTAAGTTCCTTCTGTATGTCGATTTTTTTTATAAAATACCAAAAATTATTAAATTATTATCTTAAATTATTATCTTGTTATAGAATCGATTAAACAGAAATTCTGTATTGTGTGTAGTAATTTGTAATAATTTTTTTTAAAAAAACACGATTCGACCAGTCAGCTTTAGCATATAAGAATATTATTATTCGTGAATTGTAGGTACAATATTGAAAGAAGGGCTAACTTTATGTTCCGATGATGAACCGATGATGAACCAAATGATGAGGCGATTGTTGACACAAGTGGACGTCGATGGACACGGCGAGAGTGTAGAAGGAAAGGTGGATGAGGAATTGGGAATTTAAGCTTCAAGTTGGGATCGGGACAGAGCCTCAAGTTGTATGTGGGACTGGGGAGTAAGACCTCAAATTTATAAATGACAGACAAGGAAATGAGTAGATTTCGGTTTACTTCAAAAACAAAGAACAGAGTTTATTCCATTTAAAGAGGATAAAAGATAAATGATTTATTTACTCAACTTCTGAGTTTATATAGGAATATTTACAAATAAGAACATAGAAATCATAAACAGAAATATTCTAAATTAACATTATTTGACTAATCTATGCGTCATGTTTACCTGTGACAGGTACAAATCAACATAACTCCTCTATTACATAGTGTTTTCCGAAGCGAGTAACAATATTTCCCACCCAATTTCTCATAATACACATAATCCCCCTTAGGCGTTTCATTTTCATATAAAGTAATGTTAACACAGCATTTGGTATTAATGTCGAATAAGGCCGTTTCGATCATATTACGCTCCGTAGCGTCTATTAAGAAGAAATTATACATTGCCAATTAAATTTCTTATTAAAATAATTAACAATAACAATGTGTCATTTGATTTGAATTTACTTAAGAATTTAAAAAATAATTATATCTGCAAACGTACTAAATACTGGATCAATCACGGCATTAAATCCGTGTCTCCATCTGAATATCTCGCCTTCAAATCTTGTCCTTGATTTCGGTTTCATAAGATTCAAATCTAAATAGCTATCGTTTGCATCAGCAGACCGTGAAACTGAAATAGAATATAAAGTGCAATATTATTAACAAATTAATAAAAAATGCAAATTATTTGATTCGTTTCATTAAAAAATTGTTCCATATGGACGAAATTAAAATAAAGAAATTTTAGAATATTTACATGTTGATACACGTTTTTCGAGAGTTTTCCTTGAACAATTCCCTATACTTATTATACTATAACATATTAATATGAAAATAATCATTTTATAAGTAATTTAGTTAAAATACTTTAATTCCATTAAACCTTGTTAGATCCAATATGCAGCCACTGACTTTAAACAAAGGTATTAAATATAGGGATATTTCTTAAATATTTGTGTGTTGTCATTCACTAGAGGAAGAATATAATTTTACGAATAAATTAAATGTTTTATTGAAGGAGTAAACAGGAAAAGAAAATGAGAGTTGATTGAATGCTATTTACATGTAATATATATTTACAATTTACATATAATTCTAATTCGCACACGTTATACACAATTGTTAATTATGTGTAAGGGTTAATGCATTGCTTTAATAAATTTTTTCTTCTCGGGGTCAAAATTTAATAAATAATCATGTCAAAATACCTTTTTAAATAACGTAATATCTTTTTACTAATGTACCGTTAAATGACTTAAAGATAAATAATAGATCTATAGTTTTAGGCTGAATAATTGAAATGTAATACAGTATATATGTAAACGTTAAATGAGATGAATAATACATATAGGAATATTTAAATATAGGCTATATTAAAAATAATATTTATAAGTCAATTAATAGTTAGTAATTTAACCATATTAGGTATTTATTATCGATTAAAATTCAATAGAAAATTAAAAGGTTATTCAACTGAAATAAAATTCTAATTGCACCAAACCGTTCAAAAATTAAGGAGCTTTGTGATTGTGAGATTCAAATTGAAGTAAAAAGTAATAGGATTAAATATTATGCTTCTATATATTATAGCCTACTAGGGATTTAACTATTATGCCTATAAGTCAAAAAACGATTAAATAATTGTTAAATCATGTTCCTTGTTACATTATCCACTATGATTTATCTATGCCTAATTATCTACTATTTAAATAATTCCTTTATTTTTCTATTTTTAAAAATATTGTTTGAATATATTTGCGGCATTTTCAATTTTAGTCACTTATGTATAGTTCACTTTATACTTTAAATATACACTTTATAAAAAATCATTGCATAATTAATGCCATTGAAAGCGTCAGATTTTAATAAAATTATAATATTGATAAAACGCTACGCTTTTGATTAAATGTTTTTAAAACTTGATTTAACGTTATAAATAATTAATAATATGTTTAAACCTTTATAAAAACTGAATTTAACCAGAAAAACAATTTAATAGTCATAATTGAACCATCCAACCATCATCAGCTAACTGAATTTACACATAATACATCATACATTTGAAAGGGAAACTGTAATAATGAAATTGAAGATTGAGAATGTGCAGGATGTGCTTTTGGTGCTGCAGGTGTGTTGGAGTGACATTAAGACAATCGCCCTCTGGTGCCTTGCGTCAATTCCTCAACCTCCCTTGAGAGCCCCAACTTCCCCCCACACACACCAACAGCCGACGACCATCGGCCAAGACCTGCAACCGACCCTCAAAGACCAACACCAACACACGGCCCCGATCTTCTTCCATAGAATTTAAATATTTATTAACCCCTCCCAGAGTGTTAGTTGAACTTGTGGACCTCTGACTTTGACGAGTTGTGATAAATTAAATTATGGAAGAAGGAGGTGAAGATCTCCCGCCTGCCTCCCCCGCCGATGCTCCCATGCCGACCCTTGACCCCCAAGTGGGGGAAGATGACGAGGAAGGAACGGAATATGGGGAAGATGACCCGGCTGGAGAAGAAGCAGAAGAGGAGGAAGAAGGAGAAGAAGAGGAGGAGGACATTCCCGAAGATGCCGACAATACGCCGTCAGGAGTGGTGATAGAGGAGGAAGAAGACGATGAGGAGGATCTGACAGAGGAAGATTTCCTTCCCGAGGACACCGATGGTCCACCCAAGATTAAGGAAGAAGAAGAGGAGGACGATGAAGAAGATGACTCGGGACCAGTGCCCAGAAAGCGATCTGCCTCTGTTTCTTCAGAAGATGGACCAAAACGGAAATTGGGACGAAGTCTCAGCTCTTCGGCACAAGCTTCCGGCTCCGTAAGCCATTTAAAATTTTAAATTTAACAGTTCAACTTTATATTTTTTTTAATTTCATAAAACAGTGATGTTTTGTAATTTACTTTTATTCAGAAATTCTTATAATCAATTTCAATTTCATTTTGCATGTTATAATTTTTATAATTGTAATGTAAATGTTATAATCTTAATTAATATTTTAATCTTGGATTTAATTTATTAGGGCGAAGGTCATGACAATTACTGCTGGGTGTGCCACAAAGAAGGAGTCTTTTACCACTGCAAGTCCTGTCCACGATCCTACCACACCAAATGCATAACTCTACCCGACTTCCCCGACCCGGCCATGTCCGACGGAGACGAGTCAAAATTTTGTGTGTGTCCCGAATGTCTCGTCGTCCTCAATGCGGAGAACGTCGAGTCAAGGTCAATTGAACACCATATTCTCCTTTTGTATAAACATGACGTAGGTTTCCATTCCAAGGTCATTTTCCTCTCCTCTCCCTCTTCTTCTTTTACAAACCCCCTTCAATACGACGCACCTCGGCTCCTTTCCAGCATTTCCACATTTTTCTTCTTATGATTTGATAATTTTCCTTTTATACAATTATTGCAATTGATGATCTATTTATGAAATTATCTAATATTATAATGAGATGAAGAGATCGATGAGAGATTTATAATTAATTTTTTTAGGTCCGAAGCGATGAAGCAGCTGTCGATGGACGAGCTCATGA
The DNA here is from genome assembly GCA_034687125.1 of Neelides folsomi. Classification (NCBI taxonomy): domain Eukaryota; kingdom Metazoa; phylum Arthropoda; class Collembola; order Neelipleona; family Neelidae; genus Neelides; species Neelides folsomi. The sequence goes on along the minus strand of JAQGBZ010000316.1, from coordinate 44,274 downwards.
ACATGCTCAAATACATTTGCGGTCGAATGAGGGCTACACCTGGGGTAAACTAACTTATTGTTAATGACATAAGTTTTAATTAATTTACTAACAAAAATTACCCGTGGTGCGTAACATGAGGATTCAGGATTTCATTTTTTGGGATGTTAAAAAGATTAAATTAATTTTTAGAAACTAATTTTTGTTCTTTAAATTCAATAATATTTTTAATTAATAAACTTTATAAGGATGTAATATATAATATATATTATGTACGCACAGTTGTTTATATTATATTGTCGAAAATCAAAATTGCCTATCGAAATTGACAATACTTAGAACTAAAAAGTTAAATTATGGTTCATATTTTAGTCTGAGCCGTTTTTGAAGCCTGTAAATCCTTTGGATGCTGTTGACTATCGTGATTACATCGTCCACCCTATGGATATCTTCACCCTTGAGAAAAACATTAAAATGCGTCATTATGGATCAACAGAAGCTTTCCTTTCTGAAGCCCAATGGCTCGTTCATAATTCAATCATTTTCAATTCATGTAAGGATTCTAATCTTTTTTATTCTTATAATTCTTATACTATACTTTTATTTAATGTTTGCTATTTCATTATCTTTAAAATCTTTTTATTTTAATGACATTAGATGAATTTATAAACTATGGTCCTTGAAAATATTAAATATTTGATTTAGCTTCATCACCCTACACCGCGGCTGCTAAACGACTCCTCAAAGTCTGTAAGCAAGAGTTGGCAGAAATCGAAACCTGTCCGGAATGTTACAATAATGCTCATATCAAGGCTGACACTTGGTTTATTGAAGCTTGTGTGAGTTTTCGATTTTATCCTTAATCAATCTTTTTTACAGTTAAACCAGATTTAAAATTAATTTTGTTCGTATAAGATTTAGAATATTTATTTTTATAAGCTGCTATACCAATGTTGCAGAAATGTAATTGTAAATTAATGAATTCTATTTTTCAATTTCAACAGAAACGACCCCATATCCTTGTGTGGGCAAAACTGAAAGGGTTTCCCTTCTGGCCTGCCAAAGCCATGAAGATCAAAGACGACGTGGTGGACGTTCGATTCTTCGGCCAACATGATCGAGCTTGGGTGGCCCTCAAAGACTGCTATCTTTATTCAAGTGAAATGCCTTCAGCACCTCCGAAGAAAAATTCAAATTTATTAGCTGCAATAGACGTAATTACGTATATTATATAGACTATATACTTTTATGTATTATCACTTTTGCCTGATATATTCCCTCCACTTACAATTAGAACATTATATAGTGCTAATCATAAATAACCTACTTTAATAAAATTATAACTTTTATTATTTTTATTAGGAACTAAACGCTCATGTTGAGAAATTGAAGGAGAAATACGGCGAAGTTGTTTTCCATCCAGCTAAAACTCATTTAGGGCCTTCGCTCTCAATTGAGCAAATTCGAAAATTCACTCCTAAGGTTTAATACATATATTTATATTTACAAAACTTAAATATTACTGATTTACTAATTAAATACAATATAATATACTCTTAGTTTTCAAATAGAATATATAATCAACATAATCCAATAACTTTTATTATAACGATAATTAAAATAATTAATTTAAACTTTTTTATTCAGTACGTTCCTGAAGAACCTTCGAAGCAAAGAGCTTCAGTTCCCATCAGCACCAATAAGGTCAAACCAACATTGACAGCAACTCCTGGAAAATCCCCGATTTCAATCACAATCTCCCTCAAGTCCAGTCCGACCATTGTAAATTCCGTCACCGGGGACAAACCTGACAAAAGACCTGAAGAGAAGGAAAAACCTAAAAAAGCAATAGAAACTCCAATTCCTCCGATTCCTCCAACGCAATCTGATCCATCCGAACCCCAAGATGAAGAAATGGAAGAAGAGGAAAGCGAGGAGCCTTTACAAATAGCCGAAAAGCCTGAAGAAATAAGTGAAGATGAAGAACCAGAACCCGAAACCAAACCAGAAGTGAAAGAAGAAGAAATCGAAGTCCCATCAGGGGAAATTCTCGCCTCTGCCCTCGGCCTCCGACGCATCCAAAGGAAGTCGAGCACAAATAGTAATTTAAACGAGAGCGACGACGGAATCGAAAGCAAGAAATTGAAAATGGCTCTCCAAGGTTCCCATCGGGATTTAGTCAAAGATCTCCCGCTCAAAATCGAACTAAGGGAAAAGGAAGGAAGTGAAGAAGAAACCAAACGTCTCCCTGCACGTGTTTCCACCATTTATCCATCTAATGTCCGGGATCGAGACCTCCGGATCAAGGAAGAAAAGGACGAAGAGGAAATGGAAGAAGACGAGGACGAAGGAATTCTGAAAAGGAAAAATCAATTGATTCAAATTTCATCAAAAGCTCAGAGCAAACCTGGCTATAGGTTCAACATCACAAAGGACATTTCCATATCTGCGATAAGTGAAGGCGAGGACGAGAACGAAGGGAAAGGACAAAACCAACAGTTGAAGAATTTGCAAGCATCACTTAATTTACCGCAAGGGATGCAAATTACCTCAGCTGTGACGAATCCCAAGCATCGGTTCCCTCAGGGTCAAGGAGTCCAGCGATTTTTGTCTAAAGGTGATGCCCACGCGAGGGCTTCGATTTTGAGAGCGGGACAACAAGGGCCGATGAAGATGGGAAATCAATCGATGAAACAGCGAATGGGAGCGTAAGAATAAAATATTAAATATTAGTTTGATAGTCCATCCGTCATTAAATCGGAATAAATAAAAAATTTAAAATTCTACAATTCTATTAATCTTTGAGATTTATGTAATTAAAATGTTACACTTTTGCAGTGGCCGCCCAAGTCACCAACTCCAAATGTTGAAAAGAGTTCAAGGGAAAGGAATCGTCGTTGACTCGACGTCGCTTCAAAGGGTCGACGAAGCCTTTTGCGGATCGATGTCAGGCGGAGCAATTACTTTGCCTGGTGGGACGATCACCGTCACTCCTCTTTCTTCATTCCCATCTGGCCAAAATGGAGGTCCCAAAGGAGGGCTGATGGCAACCAACGGAATGAATATGATGAGTCCTGATGGCGGCGGTTCTTCACCTATGAACCCCGCAACTATCATCGACCGATCCAAAGGGGGCAAAAAAGGAAGGTCAATTTTGCCTCCTTCGGTCCAAGTCCAAGTTCAAAGTCTTTCAAAAGGAGTTATCGACCTTGTGAGGAACGCTGTAGAGACCATGGCTGCAGAATTGCTTGAAAATGGGGCTGGGGGGAAAGGGGATCCAAAAGCTCTTCAGGCCGAGAATGAAAAGATGAAATTGTACCATCAAGCGGAAATGTTGGAATTGAGACACAATCACGGTTAGTTCATTTTCATTATTTAATATTAACTAAATTATAAATGTATTAAGTTAATACCTAATTATTAATATTAATTATAAATAAATCGATATTTTTTATTTTAAATTTTACAGTTATTACAGTAATTTTAAATTTTTCAAAATTCTTAGATATCGCAATGAGGGAATTGAGGCTGAATATGGAAAATGAAAAGAAAAGAGCGGTTGGGGAAGCGAGAAGGCAATTAGAACAAGATAAGAAAACGGCTGTTGAGGAGACGAAGAAGAAACAATGGTGTGCCAACTGTGGAAGAGAAGCCCTTTTTTACTGTTGCTGGAATACCTCGTATTGTGGATACAATTGTCAGGTATTTAATATTTTAATTGGAATTTAAACTATACATTTCACATGAGTATCATGAGTGATGATATTCATCATGATGGTTGTGATAATTTGAAAGTTAATTTGAATTTATTATTAATTAGGAAAACCATTGGCCATCACATTTGGGAACATGTACGCAGAGCCAAGGAGGCGGAAAAGGCCATTGAATTCAACCAAAGTCCAACCATTTTTTTTATCCTCATTTCAACTCATTTATTAGACGCATTTATTTACCTTTGTTTTCTTTTACTCATTAAAAGGGATAATTTTAAGTAGTTGTTAGTTTTATTTATAATTGTAAGCTACAAGAGACTCGGGGCTATTTTGTCTACAGATTCATTTTAAAAGATATTTTAAACCTTTTACTATAGTTTGAACATTTAAATAAATTACTTAATTGTGTAAGTTTGCGTAGTTGTTGAATATAAAATGTTAAATTAATAATCATTGTGTTTGAATATTAATAACCAATGTGTAAATTTTTCCTTTGATGAAGAGACAAAAAACCATTTCAAAGTTGACTGATGCCTACTATTTTACATTATTAATATTTAATTTAATCAATGATTAGTGTACACAATGAAATAATAGAGCTATGAATTTAAAATTACAATTTTTAACATTTCATGTCTAATAATTTAATTTAATTTATATAATGTATGTATGAGAAATAATTGGATATTTTTTTCTTTATTTAAAGAACACAGTTAGGAATAGTTTATTTGTGGAGTAAGAAATTTATAAATTATATATGTACCTTATCTTAAATATCATCAATTATGATGCTCTATGGATTTATTAAAAATTTAATCAGCGTTTAAACAAGAAAACGTGTTAATTTATTTGACGAATAAAAGTAAATTTAATTAAAAGTTAAATAATTCTTTGTTTTTATTTATCAATAGTCAATAATATAGAATTAGTTTTAACTTTAAATTGAACTTTTATGATACATAAATTATCTATACCTATAAATTACAATCCCATGCTTCATAACCATAATCATTTAATCATAAAAAATATCATTAAACATTGCTCTTACTCTACACATTGTAGATTAGTAAATAAAATATAAATAAGTATATAATTATGGAAATATTTAAAATCAATCTACTACTTCTTGTGTTTATAATCAATTTTAGAGTTATAGTTTCAAAACAAATCAAATTGAGTGCAGTGGACATTTTACATTTACCAAACATGAGCGATTGTCATATTGAATTACACAAATTGTTTCCATATTATGACATTTATGAAGATTTACCGCGACTTTTTCATTCATATAACTCAATTATATTTTATCAGCGTTTTTATTTTAAAAATAATAAAAGAAATACAATCTACGAACAAAAAAGTTTGAATAAGTTGGTAAATTCTACTCTTTTACATTTAACAAGATTTAATTACTGTTCTTCGATTTATACCACAAACCCATTCGGACCAGATATTTTTTATTGGCTGGAAGAAAACTTTTATTTTGGAACGAAGCGAAAATTTTACTATGTATTGTTTGATGAATATTATTTAATAGTTTTATAATAAAATATGATTATAAATATGATCCAGGCTTTATATACAAATTTCTTTCCAATTTCGATATAAAGTTATTTTTTATTTTAAGTAGTCGCAATTATGTATGCGTTTACTGTTATGGCTGCTTTAATAGTACAGTCCAATTTTATTATCAGCCCATTCAAATATTGAATAATGTAAATAATTTAATCAACTTTTATTACTCGGTGAATTCAATTTCAAATAAACACATAAAGAATTTAATAATAAATCCAAATTTACTTAGGGATTCAGATGATATTTCAGATCTACTTGATCCTCATTGTTCGAAAGTATATTCAACTTGCTCTCCATCGATACGCATTATTCGTATACTCGCACTAAAAACAAATTTGACCTTCATAATTCTAACCTCACCCTAAGAATATATAGATTTTACAACAATTTATCCAGATTTTTACGAGAATGCATTCCTCTATGGAGAAAGCATTTATAATAGTAATAAAATAATTCATAGTAATAAAATAATTCAATCTCTCCTAAGGTAAACGGATTTAAATTAAAATACAAAATTAAAATATAAAGTAAAAGCTTTTGTAATTAGTATTTAAATAAATAGAAAAGAACCAAATAACATTAAAACTTTTAAGTAACACATTATGATATTGACAGGGATAAGCTGTTTTGTGACATAACTTTAATCGGAGGCAAAGATGGAATTGAAGTTAAAGCTCAACATGTCTCAACTACAACCCATAATGTTAAACATAGCAATTTTTATACGAATGGACCATTTTAATTTATATTTTTTATTTAGGATAATGAATATCCTGAGAAAGACTTTATAATAGTCCCTAAATGGGGTTATATAGAAATCGGACATATAGATTAATCTAATTCAAATGCAAGGGAGTATGTTCCAGGATGATCACTTTATATTGTTGATCACAAACCAGAAAAATAACATTCAAACATTTCCTTAAAATTTACGAGAATCTATCGAGAAATTTGAACATTTTTTAACTCTTTCAAATTAATGAATTTAAACTTTTTTAAAGATAAAATAATAATTTCAGCTAATAATGTATCAACACGAATGTAGACAAGATGCGAAAATACATCTCATTAAAATAAAATTGAAAAATAAACAAGATAACTCAATTTTGTTAAAAGGTTTTTTTAACAATTTATTCAATAGTTTGAAAGAGTTAAAAACATGCAATTTTCACCATAGTTTTAGAAATATACAGGTATGTAGATATAACTTAATTGTTCTTGGAAACCGGAACCCCACCTAGTCAATTGGTCTTAGGATGTTCATCTTTGGTATAAAAATCTCAAGAACTTAAGATTGCTTCAAAATATCAATAATACCTACTTGTTTGTGTTTTGTTTTGTTAGATTACTTAATGTTAGTTGTATTGTATATTTGTATTTACATCTAGTACTTCTAGTACTACATATCTTGTATAAGGCGTATGATCCATGTTAATCACATATATAAATTTCCTAAATTTATTTATTGTTAATAATAATATATTATACGTATATTACTCTATGTTAATGAATAAAACAATAATTTTTTTAATTCATATTTACCTGTTATTATACAAAGGAGATGTTCATATTCGTTATCTCCTTTGGAGATTTTATGTTAAAGCGCTTCTGAAGTAGAGTTTTATGAGTTTGTTCCATCAGTGAAAATAGAACATTTAACTGACTTAACTAATTGTAACTTCTCAAATACCATTTTATCCTCTAATAACCACCAGATTCGTAATCAGCAACATTGATTTGGTAGGAAAATCATCATGAAGTACATTTGGCGGCACAAGTATTGTGAGGAAAGATAAAATAAAAGAAGTATTGTGAATATCTATCTCTTAATAATTTTCATTTCTTATCTCATTATTTCATTATCGTTTACACTCCGTCCAGTCCAACTGATATCTCTGAAATTTCTGAAGAATTCACTTGATTTGTCGAATTCTAAATTAGTTTATTCTACAATTTTTCAATTCATTATATATTATTTAAAATAATCAAATTGTAAAATTATAATTTTCACAATGTGTGACAAATTAGATCTCGCAGAGCATTTTGAATCTCTTAGAAGGTAAACGGATTTAAATTAGGATACCTAAATATAAACTAAAACCTTTAGTATTTAAATACATATAGAAATGAACCAAATAACATTAAAACTTTTAAGTAACACATTATGATATTGACAGGGATAAGCTGTTTTTTGACTTAACATTAATCGGGGGCAAAGATGAAATTGAAGTTAAAGCTCATCGTGTCTTTTTATCTTTTGCTTCTCCACATTTAGCTCGGTACTTAAAATATCATCAGGATCAAAGGGTTATAACTTTTAAACAATTGTACGGCCAAGCAATTGAGATAGTTATCAAGTAAATACTAATAATTTAATATTTACATATAAAGGGGAAATTTTTCACGAGCATGTAAATATTAAATGTAAATAAAATTCCTATATTGTATTTTAAATATTTTTTACTGTATAATATACTGCGTATAATAATTACATATTATGAAGTTACAAAAACAATTTAAACCCATTTTATTGAAATTTTGATAATAATTTATAATACTTTTATTATTAAGATTTTTATATGAAGGAAGAAACGAAGTCGATGAATATAATTGCTTTTATGTCTACAAAGTAGCGAAAATGATGGAAATTCAAGAAATAATTGAGATTTGCACATCGTTATTTTATACAACTCCCATAAATGAAAAAATTTGGAAACACATGAAACATTTTATCAAGGAAACCGATGCAAATTTTAATCAAAAAATTCAGCTACATGTTAAGTTATTCGATATTAAAATGAATAAAACACCGCATATCATTGAAGGACTCTCACCAAACGAGGTAAATAATTTTTAGTCACTTGGAAAATAATAAAATAATATTTCTCATTTAATTTCTATAAATTAAATTTGTAAATACTATATAATTTATTTTTTAGATTTGGGAGTTAACTAAATGCTCGACAAGAATCAAAGAGGAAACATTTAAATCTAATTTTATCCAAGCTTTGGATTTTTGGCTCTCGAAAAACCTAAAGGAAGAAGGAATTATTTCAAAGTGTAAACAATTAATATTTCAGAGATCAAGATGGAATATTTTCGAATCTAATTGCCTCGATCCCAAGAATATTTTTAATACTAGTTATCAAGAAATATTTGGAAATCCATCAGTAAGTATATTGAATTTTATATTCGCTTTATATAAATTTATTTGAATATTTTATATTTTTTAATTAAAATAAAACGAAATATTATATAAGTATTTCAATTATATTTTTTTACAAATTTAATCTTTTTTAGATTTTTTCGAATATTGCACAATATTTAAATGTTCTGACACTGAAGAGACTTCGATTAGTGTCTAAATTAATTAGAGATACTGTTACGGAATCATGTGAATTTCGTTCGAAAGCACGAATTTTTCTTTATAATAAATTATTTGAAGATGAGGCATTTAAAGTTTTTAAAGATGTCCTGTTGAAACTCCAATGGAAGAAATTGACTGTAAAATGGAAATGGGAAAATGAGATAATTTCTACATATGATAGTACAGAAATCATTAATTTTACCATTTTTCAAGAATTCTTTCCAATTTTTAAACACTGCATTGATTTAAAATTAAGATTTTCTCATTCCAACAATGTTCGTTCAGAAATTGAGTATTTTTCTCAATTTTTTCTATCTTTTGAAAAACTCAAAATACTTGATATCGACCAGTTATTCCACAATCCCCTTCTTACAATTTCATTTGAATCAGTTGAGGAAACTAAAATGTTTAAGAAGATAATAAAAAATTTAATTCACTTTAAAGTTCGAAATTTCTACTCCTCTGATCCTTTAATTTATCTTCAAAATGATAACAATTTTCTTAATGGAAGAGAAATCCAATCATTTTTAAATTGTAGTGAAAGATTAAATATAATTCATTTTGAAGTTCCAGTAGGGGTGATGTGTAATTCAATTTACAAGGACGAAGACAGTCATGAAAATCACAGTAGTATAAATGTGTTCGACCACGGCATTTATCATTGGGCTACAAGAAGTCAGTTAACAATTGTTAAATTAAACTTACAATTAAACTCTTTCGAATTCAACCAAGGTGACATTGTTCCCAAGATTGTATTTTCAAATTTAAAATATTTAACGATACGTTGTTCCTCTTTTAATAGTGATGATTATTTGGATTTCATTCAAGCACAACCCATTGAACAATTGAAATATTTCAAATTAGATACTTATAGGCTAGTTACTCCAGTTGTCTGTATTTTGAATGAACGTTGCCGCAACATTCCAAATATTGCCCTTATTTTTACGGAAATGGATAAGTTAAATTGGGATTTTATTAGTTCATTTAGATGCATTAAAAGATTTAAACTAGTTGTTGGACTTCCTTTCGACGACCATTCATTGAAAGAAAATCCATTAAACGCATTGATAATTTCGAAATTCAATTCTGAGCCACTAAACAAACTTGTGATTCAAGGAATAAATGTTTTTGACTTTGCTTCTTTTGAACTTCATTTGGATATATTGATCAAATTGACCAAACTCGACTTAATTTTTTGTATTGGAGCTGTTGATGACAGAAGGATGGAAATCATTTGCCGAAATTTGATCAATTTGGAGAAATTTGCAATTTCACATTGTGATGGAATAACTGATTATGGAATAACGGGAATAAGAGATAACGAAACTCCAAGTGAATCTGAACCATTTTCAATAATGAATTTAACACGTTTGAAAGAACTTCGACTTATCTCTTGTAAAAATATTACGGATTTCTCTTGTGAGTTTGGATTTAAATTTATTAGACTTGAACTTTTGGACATATCTGGAAGTCACAAAGAAGATTTAAAGGTTATTTTTAATTTTGCCTAAATAAGTATATATAATGTATAAACATTAATATACTAAATGCCCGTGACACCCATAAATATAACTGTTACTTGTTTATAGTTATAATATTTATTAAAAAAAGTTAACTTAACGTTTAATTTTTCTTAATAGATTACCAAATTTGGAATTGATTTTATACTCGAACAAAATCCGAGTTTATGCTGCTTAATTTTTCCTAAATTTTTTTCCCTAAACTCGGGAATAAAAATCACGAACGCATATAAACAGTTGATTAGTTTCTATTCTCAAGTACACACATACTTAAATTTTGAATTAACATATTCTCTGTGTTAACTTCAAGGCATACTTGAAGCGGTAATGGGGCGAGAATTAGAAAAATGTAATAGATAATTTTTACACAATGACCATTCATTTTTTGCTTATAGCGGGTTATTTATTTGCGGGAATTCTAAATTTTCTAAATTTGATATTTTATTCCATTTCTCTCCCTATTGCCGCTTCATGTATGCCTTGAAGTTAACATGGAGAATAAATATTAATTTATTTATAAAACTTATAACACATAATATTAAGTTTAGCAATTTTTATGCAAAATGGAATATTTAAAATTTTTCTTTTTTATTTAGGAAAATGAATATCCTGAGAAGGACTTTGCTATAATTTCTAAATAGGCTTATTTGGGAATCTGAAATAAAGATTAATCTAATTGAAATAGAATGAAGTATGTTCCAGGTTGATCACTATAATATAAATTGTCTTAATTTATTCATTGTAATGTATAGGTATTACTCTAGATTGATGAAAAATAAAACAATAATTCCTTTAAATTCATATTTGCGTAAATAGTAAGCCGTAAATAGTAAGCCGTTTAGATAGTTTTTTTAATTAATAAATGTTCAAGTTGAACTCAATCATTTTTTGCCTTTCCATTTAAAAGATATGGAAAATGAATTCATTTTTGTAAAATTACTTAAGAAAGTTAATATAATTGCATTTAATTTTCATAGATACTATTTTTTATGCCCTATTGTCCATACTTTATAAACCCTTTGTAGATAGTGCATTATAGAGTATAGTGGTTACAAAGTTTACAATCAATAATATGGAGATATCGCCACCATGAGAATTCCAAGATTCCAACGCACAAGCACAAATTTCTCCACACCTTTTCATCATTTCTTTAAATCATCTTTTATTAAACTCTGAAGATATTTAAGAAGTGAATATTAAATAACAGGTTATATTTTCACACATACATATAGCTACAGTTTATAAGAATAAGTAATAAAGTAAAACGTAAAGTAAAGTGTAAAATGTAAAGTAAAACAGTACTACAAGACGAGTTTATTGACTATACTACATTACACTTATTTGGATCATTTTTATAAAATAAGTATCGAATGCTGATTAACATTGTTGGAATAATTAATTAATATTTTAAATTAAAATGGGGGATTCATCTTCTGGTTTTGTTTCAAAATCTGAGTCAATATCTTTAAAAGGTTCAGTAGAAAATCAGGATGAAGAAATCCAATCTCTCATTTCTTTCATTTCCTTAGTGGAAAACCACACGAAACCATATTTGAATTCGTACGACCAATTTGTTACTTCATATATTTGTGAAGACACTCCAGTTGACCCAATTATTTATTGCGACGATTCTGACTCTTACTCGGACATTTCAATCCCATTTGAAAAACCCATACCACTTGTTCCATTTTTTGCAAAGGTCAAAATAAGAAAAATATTTGGAGCCAGTGAAAGGAAAAAAATTCTCATCCCGACCACTCGCCATTTGTGGAATAAAATTAAAAGTGAAGGAAATATTAAAGATCCACAAACTGAACTCAAAATCAAAGAGAAAATTGGAAATGGAACCATTTTTGATAAATCTAAAAAATGGTGTGAGGTGAATAAAGCTCTTTGTACTGATATGAAATTTCCCAAACCAAACCAAGAATGCATGAGAAACCAACATTCAAACATTCATCGTAAAGTGATGAAGAAAGTGAGGGATGAATTGGGGCTTAAAGCCTTTAGGATTTATAAAACAGTCCGACAAGATTCAAAAATTCCCAATAATGAAGAAAATGTTAACAAATCTGATTCGGAACAAAATGCTGATGAAGAAGTGGAAGCAAATCTTAATCAAATCTTTGGTAAACTTTATTAAATTTTACATTTTAAGTGTGCCAGACATTATTTATGTAAAAAAATTGAAAAACAAAGTAAATTTTATTTAATCACATTTAGATGAAATAAAACCATGCTGTGATTTAGTTATACCAAATGCCATGTGGCAACTTGAAGCATCCAAAAGTTTAGCTACAAAACCCATTGAGGAAATTAAGCGGTATTGGAAAAAGAACGTTTATCCAAAAAGAAGCGAACCAGAGATACTGAAAGAAAAAAGGAAATTTCTTCCGCCATTGAAGGCTGATCATTTACAAACTGATTACCTCTCTGGGATTTGGGATCCATATTTAATGATAGATCATTTTGAAATTACTGGTTTTGGGTACACCCATTTGGAAGAAGTTAAACCCAATGGACCTGATTGGTATCAAATGCAAGAAGCAAAAGAAAAATGTCAAACATGGCTGGATAACATTCCTAAATCTTATCTAATAAATAATATAATAAATCATTAACATCAATATTTGCATAAATTAATTTCACTTGAAAGTTTAAGACTGTTCAAATTAACAATTCTATCAGAATCAATGTAAAAGTAAATTTATAAATATTTTATATTTGTATAAATGAATCAGAATACCAATACATACATTACATACTTGTATAGGGTATCCGGTTAATATACATAAGTACCTATCTACTAGGGCATTAAGTCGATTCTTTTGAGAATCGATTCTGATTCCCGATTCTCGATTCTTTTTCCGATTCTGATATTAATCGATTTTATATTTTCCTCTAACGGGAAATTATTGAGCCATAATATTTTTTGCTCTGCATTCAAATGATGGATTATTTTCAGAGTCAAACATGTTTTCTTTCATTATTTAAACCACTTGTAAATATTTAGTGATTACAACATTAGAATGCATATTAAAAATGTCACGTTAAATTTCCGAAACAAGTGTTTGGTATTATTTTACTAAGATAAAGTGCTTAGATTTGGCTAAGTGTAACTTGTGTTACAAAAACATAAAAAGTCAAGGGTGGACAACCACAAGCCTTCATAAACATTTGAAAATCCAACACAAAATCGACTTGTTAAAAACAGCAACTGATGATTTGTCAATAAGAAGTAATTATTTTAATTATTAAACAATAAATAATAATTTAATTAAAGCTTTATTGAAGGATTAATTATTAGTATTTTTTATTGTAGTTGAAGTAAAGAGGACAAAGATCTCAAAGAGGATCTCGATTTACGTTATGCTGTTTCTAAAATGGTGGCAAAAGACGGATTCCCATTTCGAGTATTTGCTACATCAGACGTGCTAAAATTATTGGAATTACGAAAGTTCATCTTACCAACTTCCGCAAGTTGTTTTAAAGAAATGGTAATGAAATTTTCAAAGGACAAAAGACAAAATGAAATATCCATTTTTAAAGAAAAAATCGAATCAGAAGACAGATTCAGCGTCTCACTTGATGAATGAAGCTCAATGAAAAATAGATTATATTTGAATGTAATCGTTCATTTTTCAAAAGGTCAAAGAAACTTGGGAATGCAAAGAGTTAAAGGTAAAATGATTGCTGAACGAATATTAGAAGAATTAAAATCCAAAATGTATGAATTTAAATTATCACTGATTGATAATATTGTGTGCAACCAGTGATGGATCTTCGACAACGATTAAGTTTAGAAGACTTTCCCCTACATTTCATCAACTTTGTTTTGCCCAGTCTACAATTAGCAGTTCTTGACGTGCTTTATAAACAATTGTCATTAAGTAAAAAACTGAAAGAAAATAAAAAAAGATCCAGATTCTGATGAGAGTGACGATGATTTGAATGGAAATGATATATTTGAAATTTCCTCAGAAGAGGAGTGTGCAGGTGAAATAAGCGATGTGACAATTAAGATGAAACTAGATTTGCCTTGTTGTATTGGAGCTGTGGATGAAAGGATGGAAGTCATTTACCGGAATTTGGTCAATTTGGAAAAACTCATCATTCCCCATTGTGATGGAATAACCGATTATGGAATAACTGGAATAAGAGATGATGGAAATGCAAATGAATCAGAACCGTTTTCGATGATGAATTTAAAACGTCTGAAAGAGCTGATCTCTTGTAAAAACATTATGGATTTTTCATGCGAATTTGGATTTAAATTTTATAAACTTCAACTTTTGGATATATGTGGAATGACTAATGAAGAATCAACAAAGGTAAATAATAAATTTTAATTATATTTGAACAATTTTCTTTTATTCATTAATGAAATGATAAAGTTTGATATTGATTATGTTGTAAATATAATTCAATTCATTAATAGATAACTATATCAGGGATTTAACTTATCCTCCAAAATCAGAACATGGATATCTTGATATTGCCTAGATGCCTATTAGACGTGTATTACCCGAAGACATCCTTGAGATTCCAAAATAAAATGATTTATGTCATATTTCACGTAATCAAATTTCGAATTACTCTCGAGACGCCGAACCAATGCTGTTCCGGGGTTTTAGAATTTGAAAAAGATTATCATAATTTTAATTTATAGCAATTAGCAATTTAATCTATAGCAAAAATTGTGCAAATCTAATTCAAATTCAAACCGGCGAAATGCATTGGCTAGGCGTATGGAGAATATAATATTCATATTAGTTATTTTAAGATAACGCTTGATATAAAATATCTTGGTATTGATATGCATTTTAATATTTATTTATTAGGTTGTTCTAATAGAAATTAATTGTCGTATTTACGTAACCATATAATTTAAAAATAGATTTATAGTAACTGATCTATAAATCTATTTTTAGTTATAATGGTTTTTTTTCTATCCTTCCTGTGTTTAAAATTCCCTATGACAAAACAATTAATATTTTTAAATACTATTAATATTATATATCACCATAAATTGTTTTTTTAAACATAATAATATTGTTTTTAAATATTTTTGTTTATTTTTATAGGTTTACCATATTCGGGGTCAAGATTTTAAAACTATCAAAACATGTGAATTTGGTAAAGATATTCCTAGAGTCATTAACAATTGCTTCGAATAAATTTGCTTTTGCATAAAGTAGATTCAGAAAGCCTTAAAGCTTTCTTAAATGTAAAATACATTAAATGTATACTTTCAATTTTTGTTAACCAATTTGTTCGAAATAAAAAATTGAGATATAAGTGTTTTTAATGTTTTCTGTATAAAGTAAGCAAACTTAAGTTCCATGTTTATATTTACAATTGTAGCATCAATGAATTTATTACAATAAATATGAATTCATATCTGACAATGAGTTTTAAATGATTAGTACAAGGAGACAAACACATTGAATATTTATATTTACATTCAATTACTTGGATTTTTATAAAATGAACAAAAATGTTAGTCGATAAATTACAGGCATTAATGATAAAATACAAGAATGTGAGCTAAAATTCATTTTTTTAAATAATAAAAAAACTCTGTCCATATTGAGCTCTAAAGGCTTCATAAATTTTTCCAGACTTTCTTCAGTTCTCCTTCATAATTTAAAATGACACTTCAGTTTTCAGATCAATGTTCATTGCACCACGCACTTTGGGTTGATTTAAAAAGTGGAAAAAGTAAAGGCGGGGAATTTGAGTTTGTAAATCACTTCCTAAATTCATTATTAAACTCGAAACACACTACAAGTTAGAAATGTTCATCAGACGTTTTTAATTGGTTTCTCTTACACTGTCAAACCATTTTCTTCAGTCTCCTTCTCCAAATGTCATTTTGAACTTGGTGTTCCCTCAAAGAACAACTCAATCCATTTACCTCCTTCTGATTGTGTAAAAAATATTCAAATTAAATCAAACTACAAAAGTTGAGACATTTTGATCACTAATGTTAATAAATAATAAATAACATATTGATTTGATTCGTCAGTGTTACCACAGGCAACTTCATGTAATTGTAATTAGGATAGGAAAATAGCTGACAAAACTGATTGAATATTAACCAATTAGGAATTTTTAAATTGCACAATTACAAAGGTTGTTAAATTTTTGACTAACATTGGTTTTTAGTTAAAACCCATGCAAAACATCTGATTGACCCATTTTCTCATTTTATTCTCATTTAGATCTAAATGAATATTATCAAAATAATGGACAAATATCATAAATATAAAAGAAATTATTTAATGAATTTCACAAAGTTCAAATCTCATTTTTATAATAATGTTGTGCGCTTCTAAACTTTCTTCGTAAAATTAAATTTACAAATTTTCCCACGCGAAAAATACAAAATGAACTTGTGTGCATGCCCCTAATATTAATTTACCATTATCCACACACGTATTAAATCACACATATATTAAATCCTTACAATATTTTGTTTACCGCTGTAGTGCAAATGTCCATTTTTGATTTATCAACTTAAACTAAAATGTGCGATAATAGATGCCTAATTAAAGAGTTGATCGCTTCACAATTTCGGAATATTAAAAGGTTTACAATTTGTTCAATTTTAACTTAACTAATTCAAATGTACATTAAGCCCTTTATTTAATGATAATTAAAGTTCTCACTTACAATTTGCCTCATTAGAGAATGGGGTAAATTACATTTGGCAAAAATGCCAAACTTGAACCTGCCATTTATTTAACATTAAGAATTTCAGAAACACTTCTTCACTTCAATTACATAACAAGTTATTGTGTATTAAATCCCAGCTTAGAATTAATTTAAAATGTTTTCAACTTTTCTTCCAAAGTCCAGCTGAACTTCACACACGAAACTTTCAAGAGAGTTTTTTTCCATTATTTTTTGAAACATGTCTGCCCCAACGACATTAATAATTAAAATACAAAACAAAAACTTTAAAAATGTTCGTGATGATAGGGCGGGAAAGATGCTAAAAAGATTCCATTTATAAATGAAATGTGAAACAGGGAAACTATGGGAGGTTAGAACCCGGGATCATGGGCGGGGAATTTGAAATGTTTGTTGTTGGCTGCAAACTGCAATCAAAAATTAATAAAAAGTTTTGTACTCGGTCGAAAGTACAAATTTGAATATTGTTCATTTTCTTGAGGTATTTGTGCTGTAAATTGGTTGGAACAGTTTTTAAACTTTTTAAATGGTAAACAGGCGGTTGAAAGTTCAAATTCAAACTTGGTAAAAGTTTTGGAATTTCCTTGTGTTTTTTTTAGTGAATTGAGGGAAGGAGAAACTTAAGGTGGCGGGTGTTTGTTTTCTTCTTTGAAGAGTAGGGCGAGTGCTTGGGGTGCACAAGGTGACGAGATTCTCAATTAAAAGTCTTTCTAAATTATTAGAGTTTTCAGGATTGGTTGAGAAGTGGAAGAAGGAAAAGCAGCTGATGAATATTTACACACTGACACTTCTCTTTTAAATTTAAATTCCCTTTTGCTAAAAATTTCACTGTTATTTAAACAACACTTTTTTCCTCCTTTTCCTTCTATTCTTCAATTCCTTGGGGGTCTTGGACCTCCACGGCTTCCACGATGATCGCGATGATCGCGATGATCACGATGATCACGATGATCCTTTAATATAAAAATATTTAAGTTATTTGTAATACAGTACAATATTAAATAATATTTACAGCTTAATCCATGTATTTAGATACATGGATTAAGCTGTTAATTTTTAATTTATCTTCAATTTAAAAATTAGAGCTAATTGACTTATTGTTGGTGCAGTTAGTTTAATTAAATACCCTCGGATGAAATTCTCTTTGGTGAAAGAATCCATCTCGATCAGGCGGCGGTCGCGAGAATCCATCCCTATGATCCCGAACGTCCCTTAGATCTCGGAGATCCCTTGGATAATCCTGCTGCCTGTGAAATCCCTGATCGTGGGGATGCGGCGGCCCATGCGGTGGATGTCCATGTGGTGGACCATGCAATGGAGGAGGCCCATGCTGCATTGGACCTCCATGTGGAGGGCCATGGTGTTGAGGTGGGGGAACTGTCGTCCGACGAATGTCCTCTTCCTCTTGTCGCTTCTCATAGTGGACAAAGTCGTCAAAGATCGACGTTGTGTGGTGGTAAGCATGAATGATCTTCAGAACAACTTTCCCTTTTTCGCATGGAACCTCCTAAATATCAAAAATTATCATTAATAAAATTTAACAATTTCACAAAAATTGTATATAATATGTAAAATTTAACTAAATATTTATTAATGAAACTAAAGAGGTTTAATTTTTAGTTAAAAATTGTTATTTAAAATTGTTAATTTACAATTGTTAATTTACCTGAGTGTCCCTTGAGTTCGTGACTGGCTTATCATCATTGTTTTCAAGCTTGATGTGCCTGAGAGCCGAATTGGGTACGTCTTTGACGTAAACCCATTTGACCTTAAACTGCCCTTTCCACTTGTCCTGAGACCAAACAGAGGAAGAAGCTTCGTAATCAACAGCGCTCGTCATCTGAGCCATCCCGCAGAAATGACCCGATGAGTTGACAGAGAAAAATAGGTAGATCGGCCCTTGACCTTCACGCTCTCGAAATGCCTGGTCCAACCTCTTGTTCCCTATAGAAAAAATAATCATTGCAAAATAAATAATTACCTATCTGTATACCTACTGTATATCAGCTAATTAATTATAGTTGTTAATTTAAAATTTTCAATATTTACCGTGCTCAGTGCTGCACCAAATCTCGTATTTAATAGACCGATGAATGTCATCTTCAGAGTAACTTTTAATGACAAAAAACCTTGCCCCTTCCGCCGTCAGGTCAAATGTCGAAGGATTATAATCACTCTTGATCTTCCCATCGTCCGCTAATGAAAACCAAATAAATTAATCAGTAAACGCATTTTGTTGAAATTGAGAAAAACACATTAAACTTTAAATGGATTCTTAAATTGTTTTCAATTTTTCGATGATTGTACTAAATATTGATATTGGGGTTTTGTTTCATACGAGGATAAGCGGGCTGGGCCGGTTGATTTTGAATTGGTTGCTGTTGTTGTTGGAGTGGCGGCGGTTGGACCATTGGAGGTCCATGGTTCCCTTGATGTTGATGGGGCGGCATGAATCCCAATGGTTGAGGTTGAAATCCGCGATTTGGAGGACTCAAAGGCGGTGGAATGGCCGAAGGAGGTTTTGGCCTTTCCCAAGCAGAAGGTCGTGGGGCTTGGACAGGAGCAGCAATGGGAGCTTTCGCCACACCATTCTTATTCTCCCAAGTCCCTATAAAATTAAACAAAATATTTTAACAATGTCCTTTAAAACACTAATTTAACTATTTAGTTTTAATTAAACATAAATCATCATGTATCTTTTATTCATCAAATGGTTGACCATTTTAATAATCTACAAATTTAATCATTTTTATAATAAAACAATTAATTTAATTTCTTAAATGCATTTAACAAATAAGGAATAGTATATTACCAGGAATGATGGGCGGTGGTGGCATTCCCGGTTTCTTCTTCAGATAGCTCGTGGGCTTTGGAGGCTGTGAAGCAATCGACGCCCACGATGTTGTTTTCTTCCCCCCTTCCCTCATCATTTCCTTCATTTCCTTCCCGTCTTTGTCAGAGAGGGACAAACCGCCCATTTGGTCGACCATCTTCATGCCACGATCATCGCCATACATCCCGTCCCTACAAAAATCAAACTCTTTGTTAAATATCCCGAAATGATACTTCAAAAATGCTTATTATTTTAAACATTAAATCATCTCATTAGTTTTATTCACCAAATGGTTAACCATTTTAATAATCTACAAATTTAATCATTTTCAAATTTCATTCTTCAATTATATTCGATATTCAATATAATTGAGCAAACTTTTACTTTTTTGAATTAAAATAAATTGTATTTAATTTTAATGACCTGTAGTATTCATCGTAGTGTTTTCGTGGTTGACCCCATGTGGAATAATCGCCGTTATTCCCATGAAATCCGTAGCCAAACGGCGGTTGAGGAGCGAAGCCCCCAAAACCGCTCCCGTTTCCACTGAACATTCCTCCTTCCATGTTATAATGTCCGGTCGGTGCACCGCCTCCCTCGTGAACTCCTAAATAATGCAAAATTAAAATATTTATTAATTAATTACAATAACCAACATATTCGCAAAAAACTTAAATTATTTTTTTAAAAGTGTACCATAGTTTGGTGGGTATTGAAAAGATGCCCCATAATAAGAGTTCATATACGGGTCAGTGTTCGGTGCCATAGAGGATGCATAGCCCTTGAGAAAAGAAAATATTTCAGTTAATAAGATATTTAATTAAATAGAGAATTTAAGTAATTAAAGTTGTTATTAATATCAAATAAGGTAAAGATTAATGTTGAAAATTATTTAGTACTTGTTGATGGTGATTTCTCCAAGAGTCTACGTCTTCATGATCTCCAACGTGATGATCCTTTGGCCCATTCGGAACTACAGAATTTACACAATTTAAAAATTAATTGGAAATTAGATTTTCTATTTTGCATTAAAATTAATTAAATTATATAAATTGGAAAAAAACCTTACATTTATTATATGCCTTTCCAGAATTCCCTTGTCCTTTTCTCTGTAAATTCAAAGGCATTATATTTAATTAAATAAACAATAAATAAACTTTTAAACAACCATGAGAGAGATAACAAGAGGCGTATATCGAAGAAGTGGATTTGGTATTTTTCCTTTCGTTGATGTCATGTTCCACGTCCATTATACAAATTATACAATTAAAGGATTACTTCGTTTAACTCTCGTCCAATTTAATGAAGAGGAGGCAAAGTAAAAGAGTTAACGTTGCAAATTACTCAAATGTCTATAAAGCTTTGACGAATCTCCTAAAGATAAGATAACAGGACTTTCGTGTCGAGCTTTCCTTAATTTGCCTTACAATCCAAGCTCTGGATATTTATCAATCGGCTCGTTTAATCATAAATACCTCCCAGTAGTTAAATCACATAAATTCACAGAAAAAGATAATCAATTCCATAAACTAAACTTGGGTGTAAAATACACAATTTTTTTTTAAAAAAAGTCGACACCAATGTCATTTATTCAAAACGCGCTAAAGTATACAAATAAATATAATTATTGACCGAAATAAGTGAATTTAATTTTATATCGATGCAATGAAATTAAAAAATATTAACGCTTGATAAATACAAGCTGAATGGATATAAAATTAAAAGAATTAAACAAGTAATGAATCTATGATTAAGGAATATTTAGAATTTGATTACTTTTAATTAATACAAATTGAATAAAACACGGAGGTTAAATGGAGTTTTTGTTCAATTTGATAAAAGAGCAAAAAGATAAACAAATAACGCACATTGATAAAAGAGTGAATGAACCGCTTTGAGTGTTAAAATTTAATTTTTTCTAATTTTTTACCTGGTGCTCCGACACGCCTGTAGACATGAGTGTTTGTGACCAAAAACCTCTTTAACTTGGGATTAAAAGAAACTCAAAGGTCCGTGGAGTCTCTCGGTCTCTCAGAATCACTTCAAGGCTTCAAAGGGTCCTTCAAAAAGTCAATCCAAAGGCCGGGGAATTTAATGTTTGCCTAGCCGGGTCGGGTCAAGGGTCACAGAACCAAGTGTCAGAATGTCCCTTCCCTCCGCACGTCCCTCTTCCGATCCCCCTGGGTGAGTTCCTTGTGAGGGCGACGGTCCTCGACAATGGCAGGGCGTTGAATTCCAAACTTGTCGTCGATCTCAGGTCGGGGAGTTCGTGTGGTTGGAGATGCCGAAGAGGTTTTCGATCCCGTCGCCACCTCCAGATGAAAAGAAACACTCGGGAAGGAAGTTCAACACCCTCAGCGACGAGCGCCCCCCAATTTAATAAACATTACAAACATGGGAATGGGGTGCACTGGAACTTACGCTTTACAAGTAGCTAAATGAAGGAAATGATTTGAACCTTCCCTCTTGGACTAAATCCAGCACAGTTCTACTCCTTGACTACCACGAGTTTCTTCGGAGGATTCTAAGTAAGTTAATGCTAATTTTTAAGGGATTTAAGGGGGGTTTAAAGGGCGGAGGTCAGCCTAGAGTTGTTAAAGTAGTTGAGGTTAAGGGGAAGGAAGTGATGGTGAATTAATTGGGTTTGTTTTGCAGGTAGACGGGACGAGAGACCGAGACCGCATATTGTGACACACGGGGCAAAATGGTTTCAGCAAAGAAGCAGGTTCGTAATACTTTTTTTTTTAAAATTAATTAAAATACCTAAACATTGTTCTTGTTCAGTAATTGTTGTTAGAATGTTGAAGTCGATTAAATGATTATTGACCAATTTGGTTAGTAATAAACAATGATTATTCTGAGAGAATGAGATTAATTTGACGGTTTATGAATGGAGTTAAAATGAAGATAGCTATAATAGTTAAGATTTTAAGAGTATATTTTTATTATTAAATGGATTGATTTTAATCAAGTTTTTAATTATGATTTGTTTGAGTAGAAAAAGAGTGTGGAGAGCATCAACTCGAGGTTGGCTCTGGTGATGAAGTCAGGGAAAGTTCTCCTCGGCTACAAGCAGACCGTCAAGTCGCTACGACAAGGGAAGGCCAAGCTCGTCATCATCGGAAACAACACACCTCCACTCAGGTAATAATTAAGACAGTATTTAAATTGATATTCAACTTTATCTTTATACTGTAAAATAGAAATATAGTATTTGCTTGAATTTTCATAATTAATTTAAGATGATTCGATAAGTATCATACCCATGAAGCCAAATTTTAAATATATAATTTAAAGGGGTTTAAAAGTTTTTTTAATAATGATTTGATGTTATTTTATAATCTTAATTAAAATGGATTTATTATTATAGGAAATCTGAGATCGAGTACTACGCGATGTTGGCCAAGACCGGAGTCCACCACTACACAGGAAACAACATCGAGTTGGGGACAGCGTGTGGTAAATACTTCCGAGTTTGCACCCTCGCCATCACCGACCCTGGAGATTCAGACATCATTAGGTCGTCAGCCCCAGACGCCCCGGTCACCCAGTAGTAACAACATTCTCAAAAATATTATCTACGGACGGTGTCTTGAAAGATTTAATAAAGAAATGATCCTCTAATAAAATTTTCATTTATTTTTGAGACATAAAGCACGGAATTTCAATTAATTCTGAATAATTATTTTATATTATAACATGAGGTAGTTACGTTCTTAATCGATTTGAGTTAACTAAATAGGCATTTAACTTAATATTAGATAATACATTTATTAATAATTTGATTGATTACACGCATTTTACATATAATTTTACAGTGCTCTATTTCATAACATCAGACTTTAATAATATGTTATTTTTACTATATAATAAATATTTTTTTGTATGTTCTATAATGAATTTGGTATAATGCAAGAAATTCTATTTTACTTCATTATTTAGAATTTTAATATAACATTGTGTATTTAAGAAAATATATCAATCAGTATTTTGATACCTTAATATTGTATTTAAAATTGACAATTTAAAAGTGAAAATAGTGACTCCAACAAAGGAGCATGAGTGGAGGAGGAGCGAAAGTCGTAAGAGCGTTTTTAAAGAAAGTAAATGTAAATAAAGAGAATGATGATGAGGACAAGGGCCATGCCGCCAAATAAAATGTATTTATCTTGATTTCCTCGTTTCTCGATCATTCGCATCACTGTATTGGAGAGGCCGAGGGTATTGACAAAATCCAACATTCGCTTCCGTGTCTTCTTCAAAACTCCTTTTTGGTCTTGGAGACTTCCGAGCACGCTGTAGCCTTGACTTAACATATCGTCTATACCACGATGAGCATTCTGAAAATTATTGACATAATATCAAAATAATATTTTTAGTAAATAGAAATGATTTATAATATTATTAAAATTGCTAAACTATTTTAATTCAATCAAATATTTACTTAATAATATAAATTGTTTAATAATTACTAAAATGTCTTACATGGAGGGAATTATTTTGATTAATGGAGTGGTCAATGTTAATACTTGTTTCACTGTTCGCTGTAAACCGCTGTTTCAACAGTTCTTCCCTTTCGTCTCTCTCTCGTTCTTTGGAATATCGCTTTCTTTGGAAGTTCATTAGGGAAGCCTGCAAGAATATTTGTCATTAATGAAACAATAAACTCACTTTTTTTCAAAAAGTATGCCATTAAAATTATTTTATAACATGGCTTAATAGGTTTAATTAATGATCTGATTTAATCGTTTGTTGTTTATACAGTTAAGTGCTGTGAATCGTATTTGAGTTGATTTAACTTCAGTCGGCTCCCTTGTCTTCTTGAGGGATTCTCTTTCATCACGTAAATTTCAAGCCGGTCGAAAATCCTAGAATAAGATAAAGATTTTTAAAATAAAATAAAATATAAAAATTAAATGTAAGATTAAACTTATATAATTAACAAAATTAAATTGAATTTTGGAATTTAAATTACGCATTCAATGTATCAATCTTCTTTTTAATATCCTCTTCAACGGAAATGGCATCTTGGTGTCCGAGATTCCTTTCGAGTTGTACAAAACATTCCCCTATTTTTTGGATCAAACCGTGAGACTCCAAAAACAACGCGTCCATTTTAGCTTTAATTTATACTCAATTCTCCTTTATCTACTCAGATTCACTATTAAAACTTATATAGATAACATGGAACGGCTTAATTATGGAATAATCTGGTTATAAATTACAATGATGAAATGATTTCTCTTTGACTTTTCGCCTTCCGCTTTCTCGATGTTTCGCGATGACGTGTATAAAATTCATATATTGGATCCAAACTTCGCGGGCGTTCTTCATCTGACTTACATGCTCCATTTGAAATATTTGTGTTTCATTGGCTGTGTTTTATTATGAGGCGGTGATATGAGGTCACGTGACTCACGTCACACAAAACTTTCTTCGTTTCTCCTTTAACAGGCACAAAATCTCTCTTCAATATTTAAAATATTGTCCACAGTTAAAATAAACATTTAATAGGAGTTTATAGCTTTAATTCACCATTAAACTTCCTATCCAAAAGTGGCACATCCGTGTGAAATATCCATCATATCCCTCATTAATTTCACCTCAATCAAATGAAGTAAATTCCCATATTTGCGAACTAAAAATTCCATCAATTTAATAGCTGACAATTACGACGTAAGAATCTGAAATGTGTAAAATTGTATAATTAAATATAAATTAACTTTCGTAATTGCTAGAAAATTCATATAATTAGGTCAAAAAACTTATTTTGGTCATTTTATTTAGGTCGAATTGGGAGGACGTGGAGCTTGAAGTCTGACGGTCGGACCTTGAACAAATCCGACCAAGTTATAAAATGGTGGGGGCACTACGTTGTGAATAAACTTGGTTATTCCTTCTCGAATCGCTCAGAGAAGTGTAGGAAGAAATGTATGGAAATGGGCGAAGTCGGAATGGGATGCCCAATGGGGGAATTCCAGCAAGGTGGAAGAAATGTCCAAGAAAGTCTGACGGATTTATTGGGGGAAAATTCCTTGTGTTCAAGACTCCTTTAAGCAGTGAATATGACGAATCGCTCCCAGCTGAATATCTCTTCCATCCTTCCATGATACTCAAATATGCTGCTATGAAAAAAGTAATTAAATTAGCCATTAAATTAAAATTGCATCGACATTGTTTATTTATATTTTTGACATTAGATTTATTATTGTATTTTAATTTCAACTAATTTATATTTTAAGTGCCGAATTGGGTTATGGATCGATTTGACGAAAACGGATCGTTTCTATCCTCGAGCCGAAATTGAGAAAGAAGGTACGAAATATATCAAAATGCCTTGCGAAGGTCACAAAGAAGCTCCGACCCTCGACCAAACCCGAGCCTTCATCCGTGTAGTTGACACTTTCCTCAAGAATCACGAAACAGAATACATCGGTGTCCATTGTACTCATGGGTTCAATCGTAGCGGCTATCTCGTCTGTGCCTATCTTGTTTCCTCCTTCGACTGGAGCGTTCAAGTCGCCCTGAGTGAATTTGCCAAATTCCGACCACCAGGGATCTACAAACAGGATTACATCAACCAAATTTGTCGATTGTATGGTGAAGAGGGCGATCCTGCTCCTGAAGCCCCTCCACTTCCTGAATGGTGTTTTGAGGATGAGGAAGAACAACCCTCCACGTCCAGGAGATCTTACAATAACAATGACGACGACGGCCCTCGTCGACCTCACAAGAGACGGAGGGAATTGTACAAGGAAAATCCGCTCTTTATGGAAGGAGTTCCTGGGGTGGTTGCGATAACTGATAGACATGATCTCTCCGCTCTGCAAGTCAAAGTCCAAAGGATGTCCGATTGGGAAGGGTAAATTCTTAATTAAATTAAATTAGTTCATTGAATTATTAAAACAATAAAATATTTATTATTGAAATAAGTTTTTATAATTTATTGTTTTTTTCTTAGGAGCGGCTTCCCAGGCTCTCAACCCATTTCAATGGACGTTGATAATATTTGTAGACTTGAGAAGGAGCCTTACATGGTTTCGTGGAAGGCCGACGGCACTCGCTATTTAATGCTCATTGAGGATCGAGATCGGATATTTTTCATTGACAGGGACAACTCAGTTTTTAAGGTGGAGGGAATGACTTTTCCTTCACGAAAGAATCCTGATGAACATCTCTATGAAACTTTAGTCGATGGCGTAAGACATTTAAAATAAATTTCCAGACATTTCAAAGATATTTAAAATTAACTATCGTTTAAGTTCTAATTTAATTTTATGACAATTTTGATTTAATCCTGGATATAATTTGATAATTGATTATTGCTATTATTTTGTGAACAGGAAATGGTGCTTGATAAGGTTGATGATGTGACGATACCAAGATATTTGATTTACGATATAATTAAATTCCGTGGAGAGGATACTGGGAAAATTGATTTCCGTATAAGACTGAATTGCATTCGAGTAAGAAATCCCGAAACTTTTTTTTAATTCTATTTAGTATAAATAATTAAGAGTAAACACAACATGTTATTTTTATATTTTTTGTTCAATTTTTTAACTATTTTAAAGGTAATATAAAGAGAATTAGATATGTTATTTTAATAATATGAATAATTTCAGAATGAGATAGTCGACACACGTACAAAAGCAATTCAATGCGGTGCGATCGACCGAGCCGCCGAACCTTTTGGCATCCGCTTTAAACCTTTTTGGTTCATTGAAGACACGGAGAAAATTCTTGATGGGAAATTGGAACTCGTCCATGAACCCGATGGCCTTGTCTTTCAACCTTGTCGACTCGTACGACAATATTCAAAATCACTCGCTTATTATTCTCATACAACTCCCATTTGAGGATTTGTATTTTATTTTCAGCCCTACGTTGCTGGTCGATGTGACGAAGTTCTCAAATGGAAACCTCCACATTTAAACACTGTGGACTTTCGGCTCAAAATCGTGAAAGTTGACGGCGAAGGGTAATTCATTATACAAATCAAATCATTTATAATTTAAGAATTTTTCTTAATTAAGATTAATCATGTAATTTATATTAAAATGGTTTTAGTAAACTCAAATAAAGATTTTGATTAAATATTAACGTCTTATTGATTTGTTCAAAGGTTGCTGCCTACGTTAGTTGGTGAACTTTACGTCGGTGGTTGTAACACTCCCTTTTCCAAGATGAAGGTGACCAAATCCCTAAAGCAGTATGATGGGAAAATCATTGAATGCAAGTTCGAGAGCAATGCTTGGGTTATGCTCCGAGAACGAACGGACAAATCATTCCCAAATGCCATTACTACAGCTAAAGGTATTTAATTATATATTATCTTTTACTCAAAGTCAATAAAATAATAAGACATGAAATTAACAAAATGTATTTTTTGTTATTATAGCTGTTGTGAATAGTATCATCAGACCTGTGACGAAAGATATTCTTCTCGATTTTATCAACACGCGTCGCTATCGGAAATGAAAACCGTTTTTCATCTTACTTTAGTATTTAATCAAATTTTAGTGAACTTCAAAAGTCTTAGTTTCTGTTTGTAAATTTCTTCCTTTAATACACATTACATTAGATATAGAAAAAAATCTTTTTTTCATATTAAATACATATTTTCATATGATATTAATTATTTGGATTTGCTATAAAATTATACAAATAGTTTTTGGTATACAGACCTAACTAATTTTTCAATTCTACATATTTAAATGAAATTAAATTATACTCCTAAGTAAGGTATTTAATATTAGTTTATAGTAAAAAATCAACTATGTTTATCAAAGGATATTGTTTGTGCTCACAGTTTTGTGCATTGTGCTCATTTAAATTGTTCATTTATTTGTTAAGTGTAAACTTACGATTTTGTTAAATATAAATATATTTGAGAAGTGAACTGAAGTTGAGCATTATTAATTGTTACTGATTCGGGAATTCTATTTTTCATTTATTTTGTGTTTATTTCTAGATTAAAGTTATCAATATATCAATATTTACTTATCGTTAGTAGTCATAATATTTACTAAATATTTATAATATTAATTTTCGTTACCGTTAATTTTCTATAATCGCAACTCATTTAACTACAAATTCTAAAATTTAAATTGTACCTACTAATTAAGGTTTAATTATAACAAGATGCATTCTATCCAAATAAACTTCTATAATACCGATACAAATGAAGAAATAAATGATAAATAAAATATAGAAATTGCAAATGGAACTTTATTATTTTTTTATACATTCAATTCAATGTTTAACTATTTATATTTTAGCTATAATTTATAATTAAATGTAAGTATATTTTAAGAAAATATATTATTTATGATTGGCATGACGTATTTGGTAAAAAAATAAACTCATAGCATTTTATTCAATTCATTGGTGGAATACTTGCTTATTAAAAGTTTACAATTTTGATTAAAATTGAGAAATTAAATTTTGTATTATAAAAATGTTTTATTACCTAATTAAAATTTCAATGATATGATAACTTACGAAATATTATGCATATATCTAATTATATTTCGTATATAAATTATATAAGAGATAAAGGTTATTTTGTCATTCCGGCATATGGATTTTACACCTTTGTTTTTAAAATATAATTATAAATAAACAAAATCTTCGATGGTTTGGAAAAAAGAAACAAGAGAGGAAGTCGAGGAAATTTAATAAAATAACAATTTATAATTAAGTTTCAAAAGTTCCTAAGAACTTTGTGAGCTCAGGAGAGTCAGGAGGCACACAGAAGGGTGTTTGAAGGGAAAGGAATGAGAAAATGAAAACTTTCATGAATTATTAGATTTCCTTCAATTTGCAATTTCCAAATCTCCTTACTTGGCAATTTTGAGGACCGATGATGAATTAAATGTCCTTTCCTTTCCAGACTCTCTCTCTTCCTCTCCCATATTCTTTTATTTAATTTCCTTCATCAGGCCATGGCAAAGTTGATTTGGAATAAAAGGAAACCCATTTTCTCTCTTCTCCTATTCTCTATAGATTCTCTCCTTTCAAGTTAAAAGAATTGGATCTAAAAGTTTTGAGGGAATCTTAACTTTTTCTTTTTCAACATTTATTTCGCATGTGTGGGAATGAATTTAAGTAAAAGAATCTCCTTGTGTGTGTGTTTGTCTCCCATATTTCCCATTGTAAAGGTCTGGAAACTTTTCTCCCCGGCCTATTTTTTCCCTTTCATCTGATAAATTATGTATCTGTGTGTGGATGTGCATTGGAGAACAAAAGTGGATAAAGATACAAAGGGAACTTGACAGCTCCACCAGACTTTTCTCCTCTCCGCTTCTTCATTAAACCAATTAGGGAGGAGAGTGGAACTGAAAACTTTCAAATGATCTCTCGACAAATAAAAGCTTTTACTAATTAACTAATTATTATCTCAATTACCGCCATTATATGCAAACCATCATCCGTTCATCGATTCATCATTACATCATTAGTTTCATTAGTGGGGATTTGCGGATTTTAAAACTTAAAACTGAACTAAATATTTAATCAAAGCTTCCTTGTGTACAGCTGTATTTTTAATCCACAATTTCCACAATAATTAACAAAACAATTATTGAATTAAATTGGAGGTGTATTTAAATTCTTTAAGAATTTAAATATTTATCCATGGGTAGATGGGTGCCTAAGTGTACATTAGGAACAATTAATTAATAAAGCTGGAATTTTGTCATTCAATTAAGTACAGTTGCCATGGCATCAGATAATGAGGATAATGGTTCGAAATGAAAAGCGTTTTATCGTTATTTGACTACCAGACGCCAGATTAAGCCCAAGCAAACAATTGGTGATCATCAGGTTTATTTATTGAGGAGGAACTTTAAGAGGTAAATCGATGAAAGTGTCAAAACTTTTCTGGGTTTTTCTTCTGGCTAGACGTTGTAAAAAAGGGTTTTGTGAGTGGTCAATGGGTCATTGAGGAAGGTCGTAAATATTTTAAATTTACAACTCCCCTGGTTGATTCCACTCCACGTGGGTGGAATGAGGAAGTGGAGGGAAGTGAAAGGAAATGGGAGAAAGCGGAAGGCGGTGAAGGAAGCGTTCTTGGTGTTGGAGAACCAAAGCGAGTGGATGTTGAACAAGAGGAAATTAGCGACCCTATGGTGAAACTTTATGGCCAAATTTAATTTAATGACCTCACTGGGCACCCGGGAATTTATTCTCTACTTCTCATACATATATCCCGAGTATTCGAGTAGTGTGAAAACACGAAAAGAGAAACAAAAGCAGCCAATTGCCCTCCTTCAAACCAACGACTCAACTAGATTAAGAATTTTAATAAATTGTGTTAATTCCTTAATTCTAATTAATATTACTCTTGAGTGTTCATCTTCATTATTCTTCATTATGATATTATGATGATTCAAGAGTCAGGAGTGAAATAAACATTATAAAGAGCAAGTTCTAACTAGATAATAATGAGATAATGACTAACGACCTAATGATAATGAGAATAATAATATTACATACTTCACACTTCACTCATGGCCTTTTCACATTAAATTATCCGTAAATTTGATAATTATAATTAATATAATGGTACAATTACAATCATAAAATAGTAACTGTTTACATAATGTTTATTTAATTAAATGCATTTTAAAGTCGTTTGATAAACCGATACTTGATAATACTGATAAATTGATAAATGATATGAACTTACCTTATTGCATAGAAACTTACCTGTAAACGTTAAATTTGATAAGTTATAGAATACCCAAACTCAATTTTTCCTATTAAATAAAAGGTAATTCTCGCACAAAGTCACAAGCCTTCTTAAATGACTCACACTCATTCTGATATAGAGTAAGTAATATACATTAGAAGAGTAATGTTATACTTATTTATAATACATGCAGTATTTTAAGTATGAATTTTAGCATGGGTTGAGTGAGAATGAGAGTTGGTAAGTTGTTCATAAGATCGAATTGAGGGAATTGTCATAAAGAGCGAGGAAATAAAGCTCTCTCAATTCCCCATATGCACTCGTAAATTGATAAGTTGTTGGTGCTTGTGCTTGTGTTGAGTGTGTGATAGGGGCCTAACATTAACATAGGGATAGGAAGCTTTGTTTGTGTTCGAACAAAGAAGAGGGGAAGGGACATGAAGGGCACATGTGGGTGAGAACTGAAGTTGGCGGTGGGGGTTGGTTTGCATCACGCAGGTTTGGTCCTTCCATCAGATCGATACAAGAGCGAGAGAAGATACGAGAGAGGATTCGGGGAAATCTCCCGATCCGAATGTTACTCCCACCTCAGTTTTACACCGCCAGTCGATCCATGGAGACCCCGTCGACCTCCCCTTAACCTGAGACATGTCACGAAGGGGCGACTCCACCCGCGTCTTCAACATCGCAGTCGTCGGACTCTCCGGTAATTTTAATTAACTTATCCATATCAATCCCCGAGTCCCGAATCCCGGAGGTTCAGATTTATTCTAACAGGTACGTTATGCGAAATGACATTTCCATCCACGCAAGCCGTCTAGACATTTATGCCCCTCTTTTTAATATACCTTTAATCAGGAGTTTTAAACATGAGCCAAACTTCATTTTATTATTTAAGTCAACTTTAAAATACAAATCCATTGGTCAGGTTAATTATCTTAATTTATAATTAAATATATATTAAATTACGGATTTTAGTTTTTGTATTTCATATTTGCTGGGGGCATTAATTTATAAGGAAGGTTTGAGTATTTGATTTTGTATTTAAAGTTTTAATTGAAAATTTTAATCTTGTGGGAGTCTTCATCAGCTACACACTTAACCTTCAATTTCCCACATTTAATCCGGCAATCAATCCGAGTTTTGAAATGTGTTACGGAACCAAAGGGAGCCCCATGAACTTTTAATTTACGTTCTCCCATTTATTTTAATTGGAAAAGCCGATTAAAGCTCCCGAGACTTTATGACCAACTTCATACACCAACGTCGTAAAATAAAATTCATTTTGACAGTTTTCTCTCATGTCAGGGAATGGTTGAGGTTGAGGGGATTTGGACCAGAGAAATTATTTTAAGCTCTCAAGGTTTGATCTCCATGATTAGATTCAAATCGCACGGCATTCACTAAATTGCAAAAAAATCAAGAAATTCCAAAAGTTCATCAAAAATAAACCACTCTTAATTTTACCCAAAGAACCTGATTTTAAAATTTCCTTTTAATTCGATTAATCTTTCCATTTACCAAAAACCTCTTTTTTGACATTTTGATTATTCGGTTAAAATGGACTAATTGAATTAAAATGGTTTAACGAATAACTCATTTAAAATTAATAATTGAAATTAATGGGTGATTCAATTAAATTCTCACGATGTGATTTGTTGTAAATATTTACATTTCGCATTTGTTTATCAATTAGAAGATGAAGGAAGAAGAGAAATGGATCAAAGGCGGATCTCGCGTGAGAGTCGGCAATTCATTAAATTAGAAGGAAGAATTTTGGCAAATGTGAGTCGGGGAATGGGAATGAATGGAGTGTTGGTAATTTGACTGATAGTTGAAAATCATCCGTGTGGATTTTGGCTCATTGACTCTAAAACTCTCATCTGCTTCTCCCATTATAAATATACTTTATTGTCCAAATACATCTCTCCAATACCTTTAAAACATTGCTATTGTTGAAACACATCGGTTCCTCATAGTCAACATCGGAGTTCCAATCCTGAGCGAATTGGACAATTAAATGAAGAAATAAAAAGAGCGTGTCGTAATTACTAATTACTTGACGAGGTGTAGTTGAACAAGTGAACAACATCAGAATTTTAATCACTTCGCATCCAACATCATTACCATTTGAGCTTTTAATTTCCCTCCAACTTGTTCAACATCTTTTTATACAATTACAACCAAACATGTTTGAATAGCTCTATCACTTATCTTCCTCATTTTTCTATCCAATTTTTCCGCCCTATTTTTTCATTCTGTCTAATCAAGATAAATGACATTTTTATCAAATATACCGATGCATTTACATAAATACATTTAATACACAGATGTTTATGTACCCAACCATTAAATTGTATAGTGAATAAATATATCAAAGTCGATGTGATTACATTGAGAAAAAGATGAGTTGTTTGAGTTGCATATATAGGAAGTATATTAAAAGTAGGAAATGTTTTATTATATTATGTAACTTCTATATACTAGGTATGTGTACTTGTGTAAGGGAAGATGTGAGTTGACTCTGTGGTTTTTGTGTCTGTTTGAGTGAGTCAGTTGGCGGATGTGACAGATTCGTTTCTAAACATATCACTTCACCGATTACTCACTTTATGTCTCTTATCGTTGGAAATCCGAGATCTTCTTTTCTTTATACATCTAATATAACTCATATACTCTTCACATGTTGACTCATAATAAACTTACTCTTAATGCTAAATTGGTAATGCCAATTTCAAACTTCCTAATAATGTTCATATCTGTACTTAATAAAATTAATAATAGGTTGGTTTGGTTAGATCTGCGTATTTAGACGCCTTAATATTTTCCTAATACTACAATATTATTCGGTATAATGTAGAATGTGGTTTATATGTTTTTATATAGATTTACCATCTCCGATGGGTAAATTCACATAGGATAAATTATATCATATAGGTATTTGTAGGATAATGATTAAATACGAGAGTGCATTCTTTTGCCTTTTTGTTTTCACGCGTCAAACATCTTGACATATTTATTACTAAAATGTGTTACATTTACAAATATTGAATTTCTTCATATATCATCATCATATAAGTCTGTGTTATTTGTTATTGTGAAAGATGTGAAGGAGAACATCAATATATGGATTTATTGAGATTGGTTCAACTTTCATATTTTTAGTTTAAACAAATAGAAGATTATTAGCAAGGACATTAAAACAAATATTGCCATAATGTTATTCGTCTTGATGACTCTTCGCACGTGTTTCGCTTGTCTGCGACAACTCTCAACACATGTAGTTTATCTTAATCTTTCAAAATGTAGTGTTAAATCTCCTTAATCATTGAAAACAGTAATGTCTAATTATTAGTTTATTCTTCATTTAGAATAATTCCATTTTATCACTATTTCAGCAAACTTGTAAAAACCGCAGAGATTTTTTTGCCAGAAATCGGAGTCAGCAGAATTTGTAATTTGTAAAGGGCCATTTTTTGGTGTTTTTTTAACATTTGTGTTTTTTAATGAATGGGTAAAAAATGTTGAGGTTAGTTGAGCACGTCTCGTTAGGGCTTGTCAATTCCCCGTCTCGGTTTTCACTTCCCGCGATGGGGAGGATGATTAAGTTCAGGGATGTGGAAATTGTACACCGGCCCTAATTGCTCCTTTCGCATCCTTTAAATAATATAATTTATCTCCCATTGTTCCTTTCCTATACGAAGTTGGAATTTAAATATAATTTACAAAGTATATAATTTATATAATAAGTTTAAACATCTACCATATTATCTATCATTGTGGAATTGTGATATCTAGAGTGAATAATTTGATTAATTGTACAACTTGGGGGTTAAAGTGAAGTAAATGGAGGGTATAATAATAGTAATGAGTGTAATTGATATGATGGTGTAATGTATGGGAGATTTTCTTTTATTGAGTCTCAAATTCTATTCAGAAAGATGTTAAGGAGATGTTAAGATGTTCCATAAGATCCTATATTATTAAAATACGGAGGATATATTTACATAGACCCCCATGATAATATCGGTCTAATGTGTTCCCATTAAATTAGCCTAATAGCCCTCTCCATTTTAAAATATCCGTCCAATGGTGGCTATAAAGAGAGCTACCTTCTTCCCAATTACTCAAACATTATATGAATTATGATCCGCCTTATTCATTTCATTCACATTCTCAATTTCTCAAGAGACTCTCATTAGAGGAACATTTCACAAAAGGTTCAAGAGGCTTAGAATAAAATTTTTAATATCGATCCATTCCTTGAAATTTGGCTTCTCTTTTTATTATATTTATATAAGCCAGTTGGAATTACTTTTAAAGATTACATTCGCGTGGGAGGGTTTCAATCCAAGTCATTGAAGTTGGAATTGGGAAATATTGAGAAATGAAATTAATGAGAGTAAATAAGTAATTTTCTAATTTCCTGAGTTTGATTTAAATTCAATCGATTATTTTACGGATTTTATGTTCCTGGGGATGAATAGTTGATGAATAGTTGATTTATACATTGGTTATATAAGGACCCTTTTAGTATTCAAGTTTCTATATATGGTGTGGGTTTTTTTGATCAAAATCATATTGAGGTAGATTTTAATGAAATGCCTTCTGTGTTGGATGTTAAAGAGGTCCTTATTTGGAAATAGTAGAGAAAAAGTATTTAAATTTATTTGCCTTTTGTATTCCATTCAATGATTCAATTTGTTGGTTTTGTGAGGTCATGAAGTGGTTATTAAATTGGTTATTAATTTCTAAGTGGAGAGTTCATGTGGGAATATGAAGGGAGAATTCTGGTTAATTTCATTTCATTTATTCAGGGAACATCCTCGCTTTTAAATTTATAAATTCATTTTATGCATTCGACGAACCTTCACTTCAATTAATTATCATCATCATAACATGTACAATAATAACTGCACGATTTCTAAGACTTTTTTATTTACTCTTTTTTTTAAATTTTACATTCATTTATGAACATTGTCTGATATCTGATATTGATAAACCCACGCTTTGCATTTTTCTTTTAAGTAAAAAATAATAATATTTTAATATATTTAAAACATATTGTAGATGAGATTTTCAATTTGAAGCATGAGGGATATGTAAATATTATAATTGAGTAAGGAATCATACAAGAAAAACAAAAACAAAAATTGAGTAAATTGAATGGCTCTTTTGTGTTTTCAATCCCCACGGAAGTTGATTGTATTATGTTGGATTTTAATATTCCATGAGGCTCTCACTCTCTGTTTAAACCCTGTTGTGTTTAATAATAATAAAGTAAATATTGAATTTCCTATGCGGTACTTGGAAAAGCTTAAACCCTCTGGTTTTGAACATATTGGGTTGAATATATCAAGAGGGTTTATTTGTTTGAATATCATGATAATGCTTTGGATCATTACGGACCCGATTTGAGTTTATGAAGCGTGGGTTGATAGAGAGGTCTTTATAGTCAACTTTTGTTTATAGATTATATATACTTATATTAGGTACAGAGGTACCTATATTATATTAGATAATTGAAGTTATATCGCTGTGCATTATTTATTACTTATCTCGCCCCTTTGTTTTCCTCGCCCGCGCCCGAACCCTTCTTGTTTGTATCTCATGAATTTCAAACCTCCCACACCCTTCTTTAACTTCTTTTCCTCTTAAGCATCTGAATCTGAAATGCATGTAAGCATGTGTAAATATGATATATTTATACTTGTCTCATCCCACAAAGGATTTTTAAATTGAAAGGTTAATCAGATTGTAATGCCAACCTTTAAATCAACCTTTAGCATTAAAACATCGAAATAAGGAAATTCAATTAGGTTTTACCTTTCCCTATAGTCTAAACATTTATTCGGATAATTACACGGGATTGATTTCGCGGTATTTCGCTCCAACTGCGCAATTTTACTTAATTGCTATTTTAGATCAAAATAAAGACCATATTCAATCAGGCTTATCAAAACCAAATTAATTAATGTTATATATTGAAATTGCGTATTTGTGATACATGCCAAGGGTGTTATAAAGTTATATGTACTAGATATATTTTGTATGTATCTAACTACTAGTTTGTAAAGTATCCACAATAATCCACATATGGAATTGATTAAAATATATGGAAATTTTTGAAGTTATTTGTTACTTATATATTTTCCTGACTTTACACTTTCACACCCTCCTACGCCCCATTATGCAGAATTTGCATTCAATTTGAATAATTTGAACTTGAGTGAAGTTGAAGTTGAAAGGGGCAAAGTCAAATTTGAAATTTGCGTTCCAATCTTTTGTTCAACCCTTTGAATTAATAATTGGAGGTCGTAAATTTGCCATTGCCTTTTTATCGCCCCTGTCTGGGCAATGTTTGTAAAATAATGGAGCAGAGGAGTTTGAAAGGCTCAATTAATTAGCCACAATCAATTGGCATAAAGAGTTTAGCAGAGTTGAAACGGCTTAGTTTTCGATGGTGGTTGCCAATGCAACGGCGGTTGTAATGGATAATTGCCCTTTAATAGCCCAGTAATATGTTGGGAGCCATGAACGTAAAATGGAAGTGATATTTGTGAATGAAATTGAATGATATGAGAGTAATGGGGAATTCACATGAGATAGAAACCAAAAAGGACATAGGATTGGAAATATGACACACAATTTTGTACTAACTTTATACTATACTTACTTTATATAGGTATGTAACTTATATTTATATTTAGTATGATATTCGTATCATGAGTATAACATAGGCTTTTGATTCACGTGTGTGATGTCCTGATGTCTATGAGAGGGGATTTGGGCAAATGTCCAATATCTCTTCCTCATAAAATCCCCAAAATGCCCCGCCGACGATCAACCCCTTTTCATATTTACATCGCATCCTTCAATTCCCTCTACAAGAATTTTCTCTCCTTCGGGGCTGGGAAAAAACCTTTGGTGAATTTGATCAATCGTGAATTCCAATTCTGAGAGATCCATCCAAGATTTTATATAAATATATCAAAGATTTTTTTGCAATATTCATGCTCGATATATTTTTTATTTTTAAAGTGAAATTTCTACATACTTTTACCATTACGATGAAATTTTATGACTTTTTAAAAAAATGATTTTTCCTAGTTCAAGTTTCTCTTGAAATTTTATCCGTATCATTATTTAAATGAATAATAACTCTATTTACTTAAATATTAACGTATATGTTATATTTAAATTTACAATAATAATATTTACTTAAAATAAGTGTAAAGTTTTTTAATTCGGCGTGATTAGAACTTTTTGGATGATTTTGGATTTTTTTTGACCTGGTAAACTCATTTTAGGAATTTGTGTAAGAGAGAGATGTATGAATATTTAACCTGTTAGATCTCTCAGACCTGGAAATTCCTCCATGTCCAAAATGGCACAAAAATGGTTTTTGAGCGATGGGGTTTTTTATTGAATGTTAAAGGGGAATTTTTCTCGCTTGGAATTGAGTCGGGGAAGAAGAGGAAGGATGGAAGGAATGTATGTCGGGTCTAATTTGTCAATATATCTCACTCCTGTGAAGAAGATATTTATTGATTTCCAATTTCCCGCCATTCGAACCCATCACCCCCTCCAAATGGGTCCGCAGGAGGGAAATGATGATTTTAAATAGTTAAAATTTACTTTTCCAAAGAAGAGGAAATAAAAGGGAAAGTGTGTGAAAAAGAGATTATGGGCTTTTGAAGTCTCATGAGATTTCCCCTTTCAAACTTTCATGCTTCTGATTTTTCTTCCAGTTCCCGGGCATCAAACTGGTCCTAACTTATTAGCTCCCCGGTCTTTCCCCTATATAACTATCTTAATACTCCCCCAATTCCCACATTCCGTCAACCAGGACTTTTACCCGGGTATTACTGCCAGGGCATTACTCTAACCCTGGTATGCTTTTTAACTTATCCCCGGGTATAACTTTGGTTCCTATGGCATTAGGACAGGGATCCTTATAAGCCCTCAGTTTGCACGTTCCGAACTTTTTCCCTCATTGATTTTCACTCAGGAGAGGATTCCTCTTTCAAATTGGGAAAAACCGGGAGGGTCAAGAGAATTTTTGATCCTTTGGTGTGATTGGCCCTTCCGAGGAACGATTTTATGCAATTGAGTCCAATTTATAATAACCGACTTGATTGGAGGTGATGGGAAGCATACAGATAAAGGGATGTTGCTATGGTAACCATTTGGAAACTATATCAAGTTATGAATTTTGGAGCTTGACAAGAACGGCGGGGAATTCAATTTAATGTTATTATTATTCTTTACTGTAGGGATTGAAAAGGACAAGGGGCAAATTGGAACTGGGAAATCTTGTCTTTGCAATCGATTCGTCCGCCCACGAGCCGATGACTATTTCCCAGAACACATTTCCGTCCTCTCCGTGACGGACTTTTCTGGGCGGGTGGTGAACAATGATCATTTCCTCTACTGGGGATACGCCACAAAGGCAGCGGAAGATGGCCCGGAAATTGGATTCAATGTCATTGAACAGACCGAATTCATCGACGACGCCACGTTTCAGGCATTCAAGGTAAAAAGTCATTTTTTTAAATCTTTTTTTAAAATTTCTCCATATTTTTCTATTGTAACAGATTTATAAAATTTCTTTATCTTGAAAATATAATATTTATTAAAAAATTTCTATTTAAAATTTTTATTACGATTTTTTGCAATATGAAAACTGTCTAAAAGCTGTCAGTTGCCATTTTAAGAATTTTAATGATTTCTGTGTTCATAAAGAAAATAAAGATTAGTATTAATTTTATTAAATATTGTTTATTTTTTGAATTCTAGGGCGGTAAAATGGAAACTTATATCAAACGGAGCACTTCAACCCGGATCTTTTCTGCGGAGAAGTTGATGTACATCTGCAAGAGCCAGTTGGGAATTGAAAAGGAGTACGAGCAAAAGGTGCTGCCGGACGGGCGGCTGAACATCGATGGCTTCATCATCGTCTACGACGTATCGGCCGTTCCAGGTAATATTCGAAACAAATCTCCATTCACATTTCTCACTCGGCTCCAATAAATCCAATTTGGATTATATAAGTTTTATCCCAAACTTTAATTTAGATTCCCATTTCCACAACTTTCTTCCTATAACTTTTCTATTTAAAATTACCATACTGTTTAATAGAGAGATAACATCAAATATTGAGGAAGGTTGTGAAAAGTTACGAGTTTCGATGTTTTGTTTGCCCAATGTCTATTTTGTTCACAAATCAGACATTGGGCAAACAGATTTCTAAGAAACTTAAACATACATCCCCCATACAAAGTTTTTCATTTAATATTGTTTTCCTTAATAATCACGAGTATTTGGAAATCAAATAAGATGAAGATATTTGGTAATTTGAGGTCTGTATTATGAATCATAATTACTTGGTACACAAAGGAATTCTTAAATTTGTACAGAATGGCATAGGAAACCATATAAAATGACAAAGTTTTTCTATGAAAACGAAAACAATACCTTACGAAACTCATGATTTCTAGGTATTTTGTACATAAAAAGTAATTCTTATATGATTTCTTCCTTTAGAAGTTTAGGTAATATTGTCCCACTTATATAGGTAAAACTGTAACTGTAATGCATTTGTTTTCTACCTTATAAATGGAACAATTTTATATCAATTTAAGGATGTATTTAAAGGTTCTTGGTTACATATAGAAACTAAAGGATCAAAAGGTGAATTTTGTGTAAAGGTGAAAGGAAGAGGAATCTAATAAGAATTTAATAACATTTCCTGTCAACGGAGAATTCCCCGTGATTTGTCATATTGTCTCTTTTCAAAGAGGTTCACTCTGGTTCATAAATTCCGCTTTGGCCCCAAACTATTTTTCATATAGAAAACTACATTTTTTTCATCCAGCTTAATGTCATATTGCTCTCAGCTTACTCTTTTAAAGTCTTTCTTTATAATACTCTATTTACCTTTATCTTGTATGGTAATATACCATCATAGTATTATGTTGTATAATACCAATATAATATGTTTGGTATGTATCTTGCTACGCAATAAGTCCGTGGATATGGTACATGTAACTATTAATATATTTGTTATATACAACATTACACGAAATAAGGTTATACATTCACACTATTTTAAGGAATATTGGGGGATTTGACATAAATACCCAGGTTTTATCGTTATAAGGAGGATCTATGAATACTATACATAATACGTACCTGTACATGATAGGTATATGAAATAATGTAGGGTTTATAAGGCTTAACTTTAACCAGTGAAGGAAAAGTGAAAAAAGGAATTTTGCCATTCTTAAACGTGTTCCTCTTCATCTTTCATTTCCTTTATGGGAGTTACGGGGAAGGTTTCCCCACCCGGAGGAAAAGGGCCGAATAAGAATTTACGACAACGAGGGTTCATTTCCCCTCCTGAGGAAACTGGTGAATCTTTTCCATCCCCAATTTCACGTGTTCTTCTCTCACTAGGGCGGTCGATCGAGCGGCAGACGGAATTTGTTGGAGCCCTGATGTTCAACATCCTCCGGTCAAAGAAACCAATTGTCATGGTCACCACGAAGAACGACGAAGCTTGTGAGGCATATGTGAAGGAAGCTGAGAAACTCGTAGCACGGAAAGAATTCCGGACCCTTACCATTCCCATTGTGGAGACATCGGCCCATGAGAATGTGAATGTTGATGTGGCATTTGTGCTCTTGGCCCAACTCGTAGACCGAGTCAAGAATCGACTAAGGCCGTTGAGCTACACGGAGACGGCCAGGAATCGGAAGGAAATGTTGGACTCTGTATCTGACTCCTTCCAAGCCCTCATTCAGTCACATGTGACAGATCACCGGGCAGTGTGGACACCGGTGTATAGGGAATTACTCAAATACCCCGCTTTTCAGCGGTAAGTAATAAAATATTAAATTCGACTAAATAATGCTATGATTTTTTTAATTTTTTAGTTTTCTAATTTGTTAATTGTTGATAATTTTTGTAATATTGGAAATTTTTGTTTTTTCTAGGTATATTGAATTATTTGGTGAAGAATGCGCTCAGCGTTTATTCAGGCGACACTTGAAAAGACTTAAAGATGAATTTTTATCCCGGCGGGAACGGCGATATCTTGAGCGGCTTCCTGAGATCCTTGACATCCTTTTTCCGGATTGCTTACCTGAAGGTCAACCGTGGGAGAGTGTGGTTCAAAGGATCAAAGAACATCCAGACAGCTCGCTGTACTTTGTTGTGGCCCCTTCTGGTCTCGCCCCTGAAACGGATTGGACTTGGGGCTCGGAGTCATCCACGGAAACGAATATACGAGAAAACAGAATTCCCCTCAACCTCCTCTCAACCCAGGAAGCGGAAACGGTAAAAGTTTTGGTCTTTTTTCTCCGCACGTGATTCGAATTCCATTTTTATATGGCTTAAAATTGAGAAAAAAACTTTTCAATTCATATGAAAATGAGGATTGAAGTTTTTAAATTATTTTATTGCTCCTTTTCTTATTTGTGTCGTCAAATGGAAGTAAAACGTAAAGTTTTATTCAAAACTAGAAACTAAATTCAAAAAATAAGACCAAATATCGAATAACAGATATTCTTGTAAAATTTATTAACTACAGATATATAAAAAATTTACAATTAAAGTGACTTAATTAAACCGTATATTCAATGATCAAATAACCATATTCCCAAATTCACTTTAATTTTAAAATAATTATTAATTCTATAAGTTAATTGGGGAATTTTATTTAATTAGGTATGGAGGAACATGATCAACTTGATGCAAGCTGATCGTAAGAGAGGAGAATTTCGGCAACAATTCAAGTTCCTTTTGGACAACACGCCCTATGTGACGCCGGGTAAATCTCTCAATGAGCTCCAGGTGCTCTTTATGGGTCACGAATGTTTTGAGGCCCTGACGGGGCAAGAAATTACTTCAATTTACGAGTCTCATCAGTCGGATCTCATCGAGAAGGCAAAACGAGGATTTGTTGAGTTGATGTTGGAACACGCGGAGGTTTTTTCCCAAGTGCAGTCTTCCTCTCCAATGGCCACCATGACACAACAGCAAGTGCGAGACATGGTGGAAATACTCCAGGAAGATTCCCGATATAAGGCACTGGATCGGCTCGACCAAGAAAGGCGCCTCATGTTGTTGCAGCATCTTGGATTTGTCCATTGTCCTATGAGAGAACATTGCCCTTCTTTTCCAAATTGCATGGACTCTGTTGTAAGTTCAATTTTTTTCTTATTTTAATAATAACTGCGCAAAAATCTAATATCCTTATCATAAGGATTTATTTAATTTTATTTAGATTGTGTAATTTACCAAAATAGCATAAATCTGTATTAAGTCTATTAAGAATAATTATTTTAGTATATTTAAAATCATATTCGAAATCTTTCAAATAGTTAAGACATTTAGATTGACTCTGGGATTTTTTGAGTTTGTTTTTGAGAGTTTGAATTTCCCGATTGAACTAAATCGAGCGGTGAATGTGAACATAAACATTTTGAACAAGAACGGTCACTATTTTTGGCCTAAATAGTGCGAATGTAAATAAAATAGCGAATTCGTCTTGAAGAATGTTTTAATATTGAAGGAAATGATGGTTGAATATTTGAAGCAAATGAGAGTTTAATATTGACGTAAACGAGGCGTTGGTATTATTCATGGTTTGGGTCGT
Source organism: Neelides folsomi (assembly GCA_034687125.1). Taxonomy (NCBI): domain Eukaryota; kingdom Metazoa; phylum Arthropoda; class Collembola; order Neelipleona; family Neelidae; genus Neelides; species Neelides folsomi. Next base: position 235 of record JAQGBZ010000316.1, on the reverse strand, counting down.
AAAAGGCGGTAGGAAAATTTAAATTTGGAGGTATTAATTTAATTTGATTGAGGTGGAAAGAGGAGGAAGTTGATGGAAGGATTCAAAATTGGTGGATTTAAGATGTCCTTGTGGCCGTGGGTGGAAAGAGTCCTTGAGACCAACAGAGTGGAATGTTTAATAGTTTTATGTAAAATTCATTGGAGCCGTTATTTAGAATAATGGACCTCCTTATCAAAGATGCATAAGGGAAGAA